>JACEGR010008393.1:0-37552 GCA_014170235.1 Listronotus bonariensis
TATGATTAACGAATAGTAAGACATATTTGTTTTGTATGGGACTAAGAAAAATATGCAAAACTGTAATAAGGCGGATTTTCATATTAAAATTAAAAATTTATCGTTGCCGAGCATTCTCTGGATGTGCCTAGGAACCAATTTTTCTGTATCAAAAGTAAAAAAAAGTAGATTTTTTTTGACTCACCCTAATATACAGGGTGTTTTAAAACAGTACACAAATTTTAAGAAAGTTTTTTTAGATCAAAATAAGACTTTTATCCCTATAAACATATGTCCACACCCCCTCTGAGCAACCTGAGGTACCGCCATTTTGTAATTGACTGGAATTTTTCAGTTTTTTTTTGTTTTATCGATATCTGGTAGATAGTTAGGTTCTTTTTGAATTTTTAGGGATAAGTTAGGAGTGGCCCAAAATATTTATAATTTTATTTTAAGCAAGTACAAATTGATTGTATTAGTTTTTGCGTAGTTTCAGATAGTTTTTCAATACTAAAAGACAGAAATACGTCATTGTATGATAAAAGTGACAGCTTAGCAGCACGAGCCAAAAAGCTTCAAGCGATAAAAGAATCTTCAGATAAAGCGACTCGTAGGATTCAAGTAAAAGAACTGAAAACCATCTCGGAGGAACCAAATAATCACGATGTACAATTTCTTATTCAAGTAATTGATGTTTTGTGTTTGTTTTAACCCTCACTTTGCCCCTAAATACAGGGTGCGTTTTTTAAAACTTACAATGGCTATATTTTCTTAACCACGGCAAATACTAAAAAAAAGAAATACCGTTTCTCTAATATCTGGGGGAATATAAATGACGAATTTTTCAAAACACCTTTATCAACCCCTTAAGCTGCACCCCCAGTCACTTAAAAATCCTAAATAGCAACACCCTTTATGTGGTACTGTGGCACCTCTCTGAAAAGCTTATGAAAAATGCTTTTCATTGGTCATAAAAGTTCCCATATAACATTTTTTGCCGGCGTTGTACATTTAATTTACTGGCATTGCCAACACTCTTTAATGGCAAGCCATTGGCAAAAAGGTATCAAAAAGACGCGAAAGTGGGCAATTGGCCGTTATTAGGCCACGTGTTGCAGATAATGTGATGGCATCCGTCATTAATAAGTTATTGGCAAAAAAATGCGTTTAAGATGATGGCATCCATCATTAATAAGTTATTGGCAAAAAGATAACAAAAAGACACGAAAGTGGGCAAATGCAGATACTTCCAAGCAGCAAGCTGACGTCTTATTGACGAAAATTGTCGCATATACTTTTTTAAAAAACTAAAATGATGCGATATTTTATTTGAAAATTAAAATAGGAAAAAACTCCTTACTGCATGCAATTTCCTTGCAATGCAAAGTATCATCTCTCGGAACACTGTCCAACTTGGAGATGCAGATTTTTACACTAGCCGAAGATATTTCTTTTAAAGCTAAGTGAGATCACCTACCGCAGACCGCTTCCGAATTATTTTTGTCTAATGGGTACGGTTTAGATGATAAAAAGCGAAGATATTGCAGAAACGTAGTAGTTTATTGTCCATTACGCCATCTATCGGTATGTCAAAAAACTATTTAATATATATAATATTTTTATTAACACGTCTTTAAAACTTTTAATAAGGTTTTAAACAAAATGTTTACAGCTCCTAACAGTCTACTTGAATATCTTGCCTTCTCGACTAGCCATCACCAATTAATCACACACACACTTATTAGGTAATGAATACATTTAATTATGTCTATTAAAAAACTCTTTTCTTTAAAAAGAAAGCTAGAAAACCAAGTAGAAAACAAATGCACAAAGCGGTCACCTTCGGTCGAAATTAACGTAGCTAATTTTACCATCATTTTATTTTTATTCGCTCCAAAATACATAATAAACAATTTAATTAATAAAAACTAATTTAAAATTAATAATAAATTGAAATAATACTTTTGTAGAGCTAATTCGCCCCCCGTAAGAAGTTCTGGTTAGGTCTGTTGCACAAGCGCTTAACTACAAAGACCGGTTAGTCCTGGTTAGTTCTGTTACTTTTTTCTTGCCAAAAAAACTGATAAAGAACTAACCTGATCTAACAAAAACTTTTTATTGGGGCGGCTTAGCTCTACAGGGAGTGTTATTTTAATTTATTAACAATTTTTCATGAATTTTATAATAATTTAATTTGACATTGGACACATAAAGTATGATTTTTCTTAAATTTAAGGATATTATTTGATTTTATCCCAACTTTTTTTGACCAACGTAAAGCATTTTTCATAAGCTTTCAGAGAGATTCCACATATCGGGTGTTGCCATTTAATATTTCTAAGTGACTGGAGGTGCAGCTTAAGGGGTTGATAAAGGTGTTAAAAAATATGTCATTTATGTTTTCCCAGGTTAAATAGAAATGGTATTTTTTGATATTTGCCGTGGTTTAGAAAATATACCCATTGTAAGTTTTAAAAACGCACCCTGTATGTTTTTGTTAATGCTTTATCGTAGTTTCCTTCAAGTACATCTAATATTCGGTAACTGCAAATAATAATTTAGCATCCGCAAATCTCCATAGCTACAAAACTAGCTTTGAAGGTACCTACCACAGAGACATACGGTAAGAAGAAAACTACATTTTAAATTACCAGAAACACTTTTACTGTTTATTGTTATAATCACTAGTGTTTTACGTGCTTTACGTACACTAATATGCTTTACACAGAACAACAACAAAACAAGAAATGCATTTTTTTGTTAGATTCTGTTTATACACGTTGTGCCAGCTCGATGCTATCAATTCAGTTTCAGTGAGTAACAAAAGCAGATAGAGATAAGGCAGAAAACGCATGCACCTCCCATGATACGATCCGCGTTGGCTCAAGATAGAGCAAATGTTGCATCGCTTTAGACCGTCTCCTTTCCACTAATGGGCAAAAATTGCTTATTATTGTAGTTTCGAACCGGCATAAAGTGTATAAACATATTAAGTACACTTTATAATTTAATTTTAATCTAACTATACTCCAGAGTCACTTTAAGAATATGCCATCTTACTAAATGCTAAAAATTAACAATATGCACACCAACTAAAATGGTTTTCTTGAACTTAACATTGTATAAAATATAGCAAACCTAGTTTTTAACAGGAGACATTTTAAGCAGCACGCAGAACTAAATATAGTATTCTTGTTCTGTATCTACACAGGGTGTCCCAAAATTATTGAACAATATTTCTAAGCCTCATTGTACTAGCTAGAATTTTTTTCCAATAATTACAGGACATCCAGTACAGTGGTGTAGATAATTTAATTTCCTGGGGGGAGATATACAGTGGCGCAAATAGCCTCTGGTTTTGGGGGCCTACGCCTCAGTTTATAGACTATATTTGCCGAAAAACCCTAATACATTATAAATACCCAATAATTTTGTAGGGGATAATCGCCGTCTTGGGAGGGTCAAACCCGCCCTAGCCCCCCACTAATTGCGCGACTGGGAGATAAGGTTATAAAATGAATAAATTATGTTTGAACGTCGTTTTCTATGACCCGTTACAAATTTTTTAACCTTCCTGGGGAGGAGGGGGGTAATTTCCCCTTTACCCTCTCTTTACGCCAGTGACCCAGTATAATAAAGCTGCCAGATTAAAAAAATTTACAGCAGAATGATTACTATTTAAAATTCTGGTAATATGCCATACATACAGTCCTATTTTTGAAAATAAAAAAGTAAGAAATTCACTAGTATAGACTGTTTTGTGTGCATTTAAAAACGAGGTAACTAACATTTGAAAAATAATTATTTATGTCCAGTATTTATTAACACTTATATACAGGGTGGTCCAATATATTTTTAAGCTATACAGAATTAACGCCCTACAAGGCTTGGTGAACCCTCAGCCGCGCAACTAGAATTTTAATTTTTGTATTATTTAAAAAAATGAGACACGGGACCAACACCAAACATATACCTAATACTACCGGCCTAAAGAGAAATACTTTGGTAAAGAAAATTTTTATTTTGGAATTTGCGAAAAAAGTTGTTTTATGGTTAGCCCCCTCCCCCCAGACAAAATCAAAACTTTTTAAGGCAAATCCTTTATTTGTATTTTTTTGTGAATTTGATCAAATTTTATGAAATTTATTATCTATATTAAAGAAAACTTTAGTCAGTTGAATTTTTTTCACTCACTACAAGAGAAAAATGCAGATATTTTTGCGAAATTTAAGATTTGTCGATAAAATTTGTGTAAAGTTACGAAGAAAATAGAAATAGAGAATTTGCTTTTAAAAGTTTTGATTTTCTCTGGAGGGAGGGAGAGGACTAGCCAAATAAATAACTTTTTGAAAATTCCATAATAAAAATTTTATATACAGGGTGGCCCACCATATTCGACACGGTCCGTAGCTGGATTACCATGAGGTTTTTAAAAAAGTAAATACTGAAACATATACAGGTCGGATAAGGCCACAGTATAAAATTATTTTACTCTATACAGGATGTCTCAAAAGAGTGTGACGTATCAAAGTTATATTTTTTTAAATGGAACACCCTATATTTTATGACGGTTTTAGATTCTACATAAAAAAATAATTTAAGTTTGTTAATAGTACTAAGTGCCTAATTTTATTCGTTTTTGTGATATTTGATTTTTTTTTAAATGCAAGGTATCAATTAAATAAATTATATTTTAACAATATAAACTCCTTAAACTTTAAAATTTGTTACAAGATTAGGAAAAGTCTGCCTTATCATACGCAGGTCATATCGAGATCATAGATTATACAGGGTGATCAAAAAATAATTTCAATTTTTTGAAAGTCAAATAGCAATATCTCTCCTATTTTAAATGAAACACCCTGTATTTTTTTACACCACATGATGACAAACCAAATGCTCTTTCAAATGGTTATAGGTTGCCTATACCTATCTTTTATATTTTTTAAGTAAATTCCGTTTTAACATATTTTCATTCCAAATGTCTATTTAAATGTAAGTAGGCTGTGATAAAGCTATGCCTATTTTTAAGCCGTTATTGCAAAATGAAAATTTGTTGAATAAAAGCACAAAATTAAAATATTTTGTATTATCTGCAACTATTTTTAAAATTCACAGAAAAAAAAATCATTAGTTGCTTGTAATGCTACTTCCAATAACACTTATTTCAGCTGAATGTGGTAATGATAAAGCTTGTGTTTTTAAACAATCCTAATAACGCCTCTGGTCAGTTATGACGACATTCTGTGACCTATAACTCGTTCCTTCCATTACCCATAATCACTGTGTCAAATTTTTAAAGCAACTATTAAGGTTAAATGGTATTTTATTATAAGCTCATTAAAAGGGCGTAAAGTAAAAGAGCTGGTGAAAGCCGCGTTCGATATCTTAATTAATTCTCGACTTATTACCGAAAAACTGCATTAATATAAATATTTCCTATTTTCAAAACGAAGCAATACTGACATCTATCGGGAGATACCGGATGTCAAATTCGAAAAATCAGCTGAAAACTTCAAATGACAGAATGCAGCCGATAAGTAATTTGAATTCTTGTGGATAAGTTAATTTAAGTATGTCTTGTCCTACCGCCGAACATGTCGCCGTTTATTTGAAAATTTTCAGGGTCTGCTGTTGCTGCAGGGTAATTCCCGAGAACGGCATTTAATAAAGCGTTTACAGGCGGCAACCCGTTTAAGAAATGGAATGCATTCTTCCTGCACCAGTGGCGACCAGCACTGCTGAACACAAGTGCAAGGGTCATATGCATGCGGATCACACGTGCAGTGTTCGAAGTGAGCCTGAAGTGTTAGAGAATAGAACACAGTTCACACCATTTGGTGATCATAAATTATCGCTCTATATCGTGTTATGTTACGCCAAGCGTTGCTGGCAACAGGTCGGAGAGGCAAACTAGTGATTGACGGGTAAGCTATGCTGATTGAGAGACAATTTTCGCTTAGCATCGGACCGCGGGTAACATTCTGAACCGGATGGTGGCTAAACTTGCATAATATGCCGTTGACTGATCAGACTGTAATGCTCGCTGGGTGCGAAGCAAGCCGACAGCAAAACGAACGTGGGCGTGCTCTGGTGCGCGAGTTGAGAACAAGTGACGGGCCTGCATATTGCCGGGGTCATCTAAGCGGCGAGAAGATGACCATTCGCCCAAGAAATGATCTGCCGGAATGGAAGGTAGTCGTCGGAAGTATCAATGTGTGCCAACTTGATGAGATTGTCTGCGCATTTTCTCTGGATGTCAGAATCATCTAGATCATATCGTATCCAGATCGTTAGTGGAAAGAGCTTCTCCCATGGCCTGCCGATCCCCAGATCAACTGGTCCTAGACTTATTTATGGGGGGTTAAAGTATGGTTTTGAAGCACGGCCTACCACGCCAGAAGAGCCCGCCCGCCTATGCGATAGACCTGGCAGATTAGCGCTACCGGCCGGTAATCAATCGAAGGATAAGTGCATTTGCATGTAAGCCAGACGACATTTTGAGCATTTGTAAATGTACTGCAATAAACTGTATTTTGCTTCATTCTTTGACTAGCCTAAGCCGTAGATAAATAAATCGGCTATTATTATCCACGGTAGGCCGTAGTAAATGCTGTTATTAGATTGTGACAAGCAAATTATAAGGATAATATTTAATATTCGTAGAAAAACAAATTGTTTCGTTGTCATGTGCACTCGACAAAAACTCTCCGTTGACTGCGAAGGAATAGGAAAGCATACTTCGTGCTGGTAATCAGTTTCGGCAATAAGTCGAGAATGGTAAGATATCAGGCGAAATGCGGTTTCTGACTTGATTTTTTTACTTTTTTTGTACTTTTCGCTTTTAATGAGCTGCATAATCAAAAATACCATTGGGTAAATTTTTCGAAAAAATGACAAAATGTGGAAATTTTGACACAAATCGGTCTCAGGAAGAACAACTACAAAAAATAATTGAATTAGCACCAATGTTTCATCTCAAGCCCTGGTAAAGCTCTTGCGAAAGGCAAGGATTCGAGTTTGTTAAAATCGGTGAAGCCCTAAAGGTAGACATTTATTTTTCAGATGTACATTCGCATACCCCCACTTGCTCTATTTGACTGGGTTGGGAAAAAACGCTTTAGAAAGAGTTTTCTGATTTTACATAGTTTGCGACAAAAACTATCAGCAGTACTAAAAGTTAATATGGCATGTATGCTTAAATAATCCGTGTTTCAGTTTGTTGTTAGTTTCACGCCCTCTAGCGGCTGGAGTTAGAAACCAGTAATTTCAGCATTTCTCGAGGCCGGTTTTACTATAAATATTTTTTTCAAGCTTAGCAATCTCGCTTTTTCTAAGAGAGAATAAATAGAGGGTTGCCCACCATATTCGACACGGTCTGTAGCTAGATAACCATGGGGTTTTTAAAAGTAAATCCTGAAACATATACAGGTCGGATAAGGCCACAGTATAAAATTATTTTACTCTATACAGGATGTCTCAAAAAAGTGTGACGTATCAAAGTTATATTTTTTTAAATGGAACACCCTATATTTTATGACGGTTTTAGATTCTACATAAAAATAATTTAAGGTTGTTTATAGTACCGAGTGTCTGATTTTAATTTGTTTTTGTGATATCTGATTTTTTTTCAAAATGCAGGAGTGCCATTAAATTAATTTTATTTTAACAATATAAACTCCTTAAACTTTAAAATTATCATACGTAGGTCATATCGAGATCATATATTATACAGGGTAATCAAAAATAATTTCCATTTTTGGAAAGTCAAATTGCAATATCTTTCTTATTTTAAATGGAACACCCTATATTTTTTTACACCACATGATGACAAACCAAATACTCTTTCAAATGGTGTATAGGTTGCCTATACATATATTTTATACTTTTTAAGTAAATTCCGCTTTAACATGCATATTTTAATTCCAAATGTCTATTTAAATGTAAGTAGGCTGTGATATAGCTATGCCTATTTACTAAGCCGTTATTGCAAAATGTAAATTTGTTGGAAAAAGCACAAAATTAAAAGATTTTGTATTATCTGCCACTATTTTTAAAATTCACATAAAAAATCATTAGTTGCTTATAATGCTACTTCCAATAACACTTATTTCAGCTGAATGTGGTATGATAAAACTTGTGTTTTTAAACATATATATCATCTTGTTGTTGTAGAAGAAGGGTTTTTATTTAAAACCATTGAAATTTCTTTTAAACTGATTAAAACACAAGTTTTCAATAAATGGTCGTTGTTATTTTCTTAAGAAAAATATTAATGGCTGCTATGTCACAGCCAACTTTAATTTAAATAAATATTTGGACTAAAAATTTGAAAAAACAGATTTTACTACAAAAGCACAAAAGATAGGTATAGGCAACCTATACACCATTTGAAAGAGTATTTTATTTGTCATCATGTGACGTAAAGAAATACAGGGTGTTCCATTTAAAATAAGAGAGATATGGCTATTTGATTTTCTGAAAAATTGAAATTATTTTTTGATCACCCTGTACAATATTTGATCTTGATTTGACCTACGTATGATATGGCAGACTATTTCTAATCTTGTTACATATTTTAAAGTTTAAAGTGTTAAAAGTGTTAAAGTAAATTCAATTTAATTTTACCTCTGCATTTTTCAAAAATCAAATATCACAAAAACGAATAAAATTAGACACTTAGTACTATAAACAAACTTAAGTTATTTCTTAAAAGTAGAATCTAAAACCGTTATAAAATATAGGGTGTTCTATTTAAAAAAATATAACTTTGATACGTCACACTTTTTTGAGACACCCTTTATAGAGTAAAATAATTTTATACTGTGGTCTTATCCGACCTGTATATGTTTCAGTATTTACTTTTTTAAAACCCCATGGTTATCCAGCTACAGACCGTGTCGAATATGGTGGGCCACCCTGTATACTACTTATCATCGCCTTAAAATAATATGTATATCAGATATAATCAAAGGTCTAGGTTGTCTCAGAATATATAATAAATACAAATGTTTTATACACCATTTTAGGTAGTGCCTAATAATATTAAGCATATTAAAAAATATTTTATTATCCCATATCTTACTGAAAATATTAGAAACTTATACAGTTATCTGGCTTAATAAAACAATAATTATCAATTACCAAAGTAACTATTATTGCCCAACCCTAAAATCTAGGTATAAATTTTAAATCTACACAACAATGATAACAAAATAATATTTGGCTTTTCTCCTGAATAAAGATCTTTAATTTTATACTTCCAAAAACAAATAAACTATAAAATAAATGATAACGTTTCAATGATTAAAATAAATAAATATTTTGCCACACTTACAACCTAAAAAATCTTCATAGTTGGTCCAATAATTTAATTTATGTCTGTAGGTGTCGTTTTCATAATCAAATCCAAAGAAATAAATTCCTTTAAACCAGGGTTTTACAACCTTTTTTTTTCTTTAGGTTTTCCGGACTATAAAAAATAATGTGAACACCTAGTATAAAAAAGTATACATTTTGGGAATTTTAAAAATATACATTTTTGGGAAATTTAAATTTTAATTGGGTTACTTAACATTGGGAAATTTGGTACATAAAAATATACGTGAGGTGTCAAGGTTTAAAAAGTACAAATCAAACAATTTTCTATGTTACTCTTATAATAATAAAATAAAAACATTAAACAAGCTGGGTCGCCTAGAAACGCAAAACAAACACTGAAAAATTTAATATTTAAAGAGAACAAAATTTTAAGACGGGGGTAGTAGAATCCTGACTTCGAAAAATACTGGGTGTTCCCATTGTCCGAATCGTTTAAGGGAAGAAAGGGAGATGTTGATAGTATTATACTGGTAAAATTGTAATTTTATTTAGTGCAAAATATAATATTTTTTATTTATTTTTTAAAGTGAGTTTAAAGTGCCCAGTACCCCATCCGAGTTACGCACCCCAGGCGACGTATTTTGGCTAAAGAAAAATACGTTGTCACAATAATATCTTGCCCCTCTTCAGAAAAATAGAAAGTCTATCTAAACAAACAATTTTGATTAATATTGTTCGCACCCCTGTCCACCTGCCTGCGCCTAGCCAAAGAATACCAATCCATAGAACCCCACAAGTAAGATTTCAGCGTACCCTAAAAATTTTTAGTACCTACCGCGACCAACAGATGGCGAAAGTAGTACGATCAGAAATTGATAGCAGTCGCTGACGAGCAATCGCCCCGATCAGTTAGAGTGAAGATATACGCAAAATTTAATAAAAATAAAATCCCCGATAAATGGACCCAGTATCCATAGGATTATTAAATTTATTATTTTAGAATAGGAGATATCGATGAGTTTTTACAAAACATCGTAAGCGACATTCGCCAATTTTACGGGAAACGATTTTTTCTTCCCATCGCGTTATTTTTAAAGAAAACAGAGATCTGAATGTTTTTATTTTAGATTTCTTCTTAATTTGAATTACAAAACAAAAAGCTAAAAAATTTAAAATTCTAAACCTAAATAATAGTTAATTTTTAAATTTTTTATTTTTATTTAATTTATCTTGACAACGGTGGCAGACCTGCCACCAAAACGTCGATTTTGAGTTCTCTATTTACTTGCTTAATTTTTTTGGTTTTTTGGAGTAGGGAGAGAAGGGGTTTGACGGGCCTCCGTCCTCCGGAGGAGCTTATTATCTTAAAATCTCTGACGTCATTGAATATTTAGGAATCTTGCGCAACGCGTTATTTAGGGCGTGGTCCCTACTATCTGTCAAACCATAAATGTCATCTGTCACCTGTCAAATGTCACCTGTCACCTGTCATATGTCAAAAATCACGTGGTTAGGAAAATGGCTGCCATGCGTAAGATACTTGCGCTATAGTCATAAATTGATTTGCGCAAACGCGAAAATTCCAAGTCATACCGTTCGGACGCTATCGGCTAAAATCGTTATTTAACCTTGATGATGAGTCATTAGCGCGCGGTTTAATTTTTTAAATATAGTATTACGTCATACCTATCGAATAGCGAAAACCGCATGACGCCATCTTTAGCCATAAAGGGCGCTACAGCTGTTTAAAATATGGCGAGAGACACCAACCAGCGATTAGGACGGTAACCCCCATAGCAAAATTAACCATAGCGGCCTTATTATTAAACTTAGAAAAATGAAACTTGAACAAAGAATAGTTGCTAACGGCAAATAATTTCAAGGTCAAACTTGTCACATGATAATCCTAAACTTCTAAGAATCACGGCCCCCGAGGGAGAAGAGGGTTTTACTAGCCTCCGTCCCCGGGGGAGCTTATTATCTCAAGATCTCTGACGTCATTCGAAATTTAGGAATCTTGCGCAACTCGTTATTTAGGGCGTGGTCCCTACTATCTGTCAAACCATAAGTGTCATCTGTCACCTGTCAAATGTCACCTGTCACCTGTCATATGTCAAAAATCACGTGACTAGGAAAATAACCGCCATGCGTAGGATACTTGCGCTATGGTCATAAATTGATTTGCGCAAACGCGAAAATTCCAAGTCGTACCGTTCGGGTGCTATCGACTAAAATCGTTATTTAACCTTGATGATGAGTCATCAGCGCGCGGCTTAAATTTTTTAAATATAGTGTAACGTCATACCTATCGAATAGCGAAAACCGCATGACGTCATCTTTAGCCATAAGGGCGCTACAGCTGTTTAAAATATGGCGAGAGACACCAACCAGCGATTAGGACGGTAACCCCATAGCAAAATTAACCATAGCGGCCTTATTATTAAACTTAGAATAATGAAGCCTGAACAAAGAATAGTTGCTAACGGCAAATAATTTCAAGGTCAAACTTGTCGCATGATAATCCTAAAATTCTACAACCCCCGGCACTCCGCCCCTCCGCTTAAGCCGATGGTTTAAGCGGAGGGCGTAACAAACTGCGTGCGTTAAAAAAACAGCGCGATTCGCCGAACGGCTCGCAGAGCGGTTCGCTGAACGAGTGGCGAGGTTTAAGCAGCGGGCTTAAGCGCAGGCGCATAATTCATTCTTTTTTAAACAATTATTTTTAATAAAACATAACACTAATTTTTAAATAAATATGTTATTTGAGAGTAAATAGGGCCTTAACAGTTTTTAACGTATATTTTGGTTTCTAGTAGACCGATTTTAGTTGTTCTTTTGCTAATAATTTAATTTTTATAAATCTACAAATATTAGTACTAAAATTTTTAATAATTATGTTATTTGAGTGTAAATAGGACCTTAACAGTTTTTAACGTATATTTTGGTTTCTAGTATACCGATTTTTAGTTGTTCTTTTTGCTAATAATTTAATTTTTATAAATCTACAAATATTAATACTAAAATTTTTAATAATTATGTTATTTGAGTGTAAATAGGACCTTAACAGTTTTTAACGTATATCTTGGCTTCTAGTGGTTTGATTTTATTCATTCTTTTTTAAACAATTAACCTAATTTTTAAATAAATATGTTATTTGAGAGTAAATAGGGCCTTAACAGTTTTTGACGTATATCTTGGCTTCTAGTGGTTTGATTTTAGTCATTCTTTTTTTAAACAATTATTTTTAATAAATATATAGTAACACTAATTTTTTAAATAAATATGTTATTTGAGAGTAAATAGGGCCTAAATAGATAACCTCAAAGTTCTTAGAAAGCCGTTGTTATGATTAACAGACAAGTTATTAAAAAATTAACAAATTCGAGGAAACATATTTAAATATAATTTGTAAGAGTATCAGCCCTAATTTTTAAATAATTAGCCTAGCGCTAAAAGAAGAGTATACGAATGTCAGAATTAAAAATAAATATTTTGGTTTCAGTACATACGATATTTACGATTTTTGTTTAAAAGCGAGATTAGGGCCTAAGAAACATATTTAAATATAATTTGTAAGGGTATCAACCCTTATTTCGAAAATATTAGCCAAGCGCTAAATTTACGTGAGTCAAATTTAAAAATTAAATATTTCGGTCTAGGGTAAGAACGCGAGGCGGGTTCATCTGTCATTCGAAAAATCTGACGTCATATTTAGGAATCTTGCGCAACGCATTATTTAGGGCGTGGTCGCCTGTCATCTGTCAAATATCACGTGACTTAGAAAATGACTGTTCGAAAAGAAGAAGAAGAATTACAACATAACCCTACTTTCAAAGAAGAGGGGCGCTAGCAACATTTGGCGTTAGTTGCCTTTGGCATTAGGAACTTCCAACGCTTAGGGCTCCGGGACCTACGCCCCCCGCCTAAGCCCTGGGGCCCCACACATAGAAAAACGGTGCCGTATTTTGGAAAAACAGTGCCGTATTTTAGAAAACGGTGCCGTATTTTAGAAAACGGTGCCGTATTTTAGAAAAACAGTGCCGTATTTTAGAAAAACGGTGCCGTATTTAAGAAAACGGTGCCGTATTTTTAGAAAACGGTGCCGTATTTTAGGAAAAACAGTGCCGTATTTTAGAAAACGGTACCGTATTTAAGAAAACGGTGCCGTATTTTGGAAAAACAGTGCCGTATTTTAAGAAAACGGTACCGTATTTAAGAAAACGGTGCCGTATTTTAGAAAAACGGTGCCGTATTTAAGAAAACGGTGCCGTATTTTAGAAAACAGTGCCGTATTTAGAAAAACGGTTGCCGTATTTAGAAAAACAGTGCCGTATTTTAGAAAAACAGTGCCGTATTTTAGAAAACAGTGCCGTATTTTAGAAAACGGGGACGTATTTTAAACATTATATATTAAATATATAAAGGGTTATCTTAAAACAAAAACAGCTACATATGAAACATAAAGATACATATTGTACTTAATAAAAATAATATACAGAGTACATACGTAACATGTTTATCGAGTGTAATTACTATTTACCAAAAATTTTAAGATTATAGTGATTACAAAGCGACATTGTAACAAACTTAGTCTTAAACTAAAAGTATTTTCTAATGATTGGACACTTTCCTTCTACGGAAACCAGGAACTTGAAGCAACATATACGGGTAAAGATCTTCATAGTCTATACCTCTAAAGGATAAATAATTCTTTAGTTTAGAACCTTTTAAGGATTTTAAGCCGTTGAAAAGAGCTGATCAGTAAATAACATAAATTTTATTTAAAAACGCAAAATTACTGGTTTTTAAATAAAATCACTCTTTATACCGTCTTTTAAATAATTATACTGTAATACACTGTTTATTAATAAAATAACTGCGATATAATTTAAAAGACGGCAAAATTACTGCTTTTTAAATAAAATCACTGTTATTTGCCGTCTTTTAAATTATATTGCTGTTATTTCATTAATAAACAGTGTATTACAGTATAATTATTTAAAAGACAGTAAAATTACTGCTTTTTAAATAAAATCACTGTTATTTGCCGTCTTTTAAATTATATCGCTGTTATTTCATTAACAAACAGTGTATTACAGTATAATTATTTAAAAGACGGTAAAATTACTGCTTTTAAATAAAATCACTGTTATTTGCCGTCTTTTAAATTATATCGCTGTTATTTCATTAATAAACAGTTTATTACAGTATAATTATTTAAAAGACGGCACAATTACTGCTTTTAAATAAGAACACTGTTATTTGCCGTCTTTTAAATAACTATACTGTAATAAACTGTTTGTTAATGAAATAACAGCTATATAATTTAAAGACGGCATAATTACTGCTTTTAAATAAAAACACTGTTATTTGCCGTCTTTTAAATAACTATACTGTAATACGTGTGGGGCCCCAGGGCTTAGGCGGGGGCGTAGGTCCCGGAGCCCTAAGCGTTGGAAGTTCCTAATGCCAAAGGCAACTAACGCCAAATGTTGCTAGCGCCCCTCTTCTTTAAAAGTAGGGTTATGTTGTGATTCTTCTTCTTCTTTTCGAACAGTCATTTTCTAAGTCACGTGATATTTGACAGATGACAGGCGACCACGCCCTAAATAATGCGTTGCGCAAGATTCCTAAATATGACGTCAGATTTTTCGAATGACAGATGAACCCGCCTCGCGTTCTTACCCTAGACCGAAATATTTAATTTTTAAATTTGACTCACGTAAATTTAGCGCTTGGCTAATATTTTCGAAATAAGGGTTGATACCCTTACAAATTATATTTAAATATGTTTCTTAGGCCCTAATCTCGCTTTTAAACAAAAATCGTAAATATCGTATGTACTGAAACCAAAATATTTATTTTTTAATTCTGACATTCGTATACTCTTCTTTAGCGCTAGGCTAATTATTTAAAAATTAGGGCTGATACTCTTACAAATTATATTTAAATATGTTTCCTCGAATTTGTTAATTTTTTAATAACTTGTCTGTTAATCATAACAACGGCTTTCTAAGAACTTTGAGGTTATCTATTTAGGCCCTATTTACTCTCAAATAACATATTTATTTAAAAAATTAGTGTTACTATATATTTATTAAAAATAATTGTTTAAAAAAAGAATGACTAAAATCAAACCACTAGAAGCCAAGATATACGTCAAAAACTGTTAAGGCCCTATTTACTCTCAAATAACATATTTATTTAAAAATTAGGTTAATTGTTTAAAAAAGAATGAATAAAATCAAACCACTAGAAGCCAAGATATACGTTAAAAACTGTTAAGGTCCTATTTACACTCAAATAACATAATTATTAAAAATTTTAGTATTAATATTTGTAGATTTATAAAAATTAAATTATTAGCAAAAAGAACAACTAAAAATCGGTATACTAGAAACCAAAATATACGTTAAAAACTGTTAAGGTCCTATTTACACTCAAATAACATAATTATTAAAAATTTTAGTACTAATATTTGTAGATTTATAAAAATTAAATTATTAGCAAAAAGAACAACTAAAATCGGTCTACTAGAAACCAAAAATATACGTTAAAAACTGTTAAGGCCCTATTTACTCTCAAATAACATATTTATTTAAAAAATTAGTGTTATGTTTTATTAAAAATAATTGTTTAAAAAAGAATGAATTATGCGCCTGCGCTTAAGCCCGCTGCTTAAACCTCGCCACCCGTTCAGCGAACCGCTCTGCGAGCCGTTCGGCGAATCGCGCTGTTTTTTTAACGCACGCAGTTTGTTACGCCCTCCGCTTAAACCATCGGCTTAAGCGGAGGGGCGCGGGTGCCGGGGGTTGTAGAATTTTAAGATTATCATGCGACAAGTTTGACCTTGAAATTATTTGCCGTTAGCAACTATTCTTTGTTCAGGCTTCATTATTCTAAGTTTAATAATAAGGCCGCTATGGTTAATTTTGCTATGGGGTTACCGTCCTAATCGCTGGTTGGTGTCTCTCGCCATATTTTAAACAGCTGTAGCGCCCTTATGGCTAAAGATGACGTCATGCGGTTTTCGCTATTCGATAGGTATGACGTTACACTATATTTAAAAAATTTAAGCCGCGCGCTGATGACTCATCATCAAGGTTAAATAACGATTTTAGTCGATAGCACCCGAACGGTACGACTTGGAATTTTCGCGTTTGCGCAAATCAATTTATGACCATAGCGCAAGTATCCTACGCATGGCGGTTATTTTCCTAGTCACGTGATTTTTGACATATGACAGGTGACAGGTGACATTTGACAGGTGACAGATGACACTTATGGTTTGACAGATAGTAGGGACCACGCCCTAAATAACGAGTTGCGCAAGATTCCTAAATTTCGAATGACGTCAGAGATCTTGAGATAATAAGCTCCCGGGGGACGGAGGCTAGTAAAACCCTCTTCTCCCTCGGGGGCCGTGATTCTTAGAAGTTTAGGATTATCATGTGACAAGTTTGACCTTGAAATTATTTGCCGTTAGCAACTATTCTTTGTTCAAGTTTCATTTTTCTAAGTTTAATAATAAGGCCGCTATGGTTAATTTTGCTATGGGGTTACCGTCCTAATCGCTGGTTGGTGTCTCTCGCCATATTTTAAACAGCTGTAGCGCCCTTTATGGCTAAAGATGGCGTCATGCGGTTTTCGCTATTCGATAGGTATGACGTAATACTATATTTAAAAAAATTAAACCGCGCGCTAATGACTCATCATCAAGGTTAAATAACGATTTTAGCCGATAGCGTCCGAACGGTATGACTTGGAATTTTCGCGTTTGCGCAAATCAATTTATGACTATAGCGCAAGTATCTTACGCATGGCAGCCATTTTCCTAACCACGTGATTTTTGACATATGACAGGTGACAGGTGACATTTGACAGGTGACAGATGACATTTATGGTTTGACAGATAGTAGGGACCACGCCCTAAACAACGCGTTGCGCAAGATTCCTAAATATTCAATGACGTCAGAGATTTTAAGATAATAAGCTCCTCCGGAGGACGGAGGCCCGTCAAACCCCTTCTCTCCTACTCCAAAAAACCAAAAAAATTAAGCAAGTAAATAGAGAACTCAAAATCGACGTTTTGGTGGCAGGTCTGCCACCGTTGTCCAAGATAAATTAAATAAAAATAAAAAATTTAAAAATTAACTATTATTTAGGTTTAGAATTTTAAATTTTTTAGCTTTTGTTTTGTAATTCAAATTAAGAAGAAATCTAAAATAAAAACATTCAGATCTCTGTTTTCTTTAAAAATAACGCGATGGGAAGAAAAATCGTTTCCCGTAAAATTGGCGAATGTCGCTTACGATGTTTTGTAAAAACTCATCGATATCTCCTATTCTAAAATAATAAATTTAATAATCCTATGGATACTGGGTCCATTTATCGGGGATTTTATTTTTATTAAATTTTGCGTATATCTTCACTCTAACTGATCAGGGCGATTGCTCGTCAGCGACTGCTATCAATTTCTGATCGTACTACTTTCGCCATCTGTTGGTCGCGGTAGGTACTAAAAATTTTTAGGGTACGCTGAAATCTTACTTGTGGGGTTCTATGGATTGGTATTCTTTGGCTAGGCGCAGGCAGGTGGACAGGGGTGCGAACAATATTAATCAAAATTGTTTGTTTAGATAGACTTTCTATTTTTCTGAAGAGGGGCAAGATATTATTGTGACAACGTATTTTTCTTTAGCCAAAATACGTCGCCTGGGGTGCGTAACTCGGATGGGGTACTGGGCACTTTAAACTCACTTTAAAAAATAAATAAAAAAATATTATATTTTGCACTAAATAAAATTACAATTTTACCAGTATAATACTATCAACATCTCCCTTTCTTCCCTTAAACGATTCGGACAATGGGAACACCCAGTATTTTTCGAAGTCAGGATTCTACTGCCCCCGTCTTAAAATTTTGTTCTCTTTAAATATTAAATTTTTCAGTGTTTGTTTTGCGTTTCTAGGCGACCCAGCTTGTTTAATGTTTTTATTTTATTATTATAAGAGTAACATAGAAAATTGTTTGATTTGTACTTTTTAAACCTTGACACCTCACGTATATTTTTATGTACCAAATTTCCCAATGTTAAGTAACCCAATTAAAATTTAAATTTCCCAAAAATGTATATTTTTAAAATTCCCAAAATGTATACTTTTTTATACTAGGTGTTCACATTATTTTTATAGTCCGGAAAACCTAAAGAGAAAAAAAAGGTTGTAAAACCCTGGTTTAAAGGAATTTATTTCTTTGGATTTGATTATGAAAACGACACCTACAGACATAAATTAAATTATTGGACCAACTTATGAAGATTTTTTAGGTTGTAAGTGTGGCAAAATATTTATTTATTTTAATCATTGAAACGTTATCATTTATTTTATAGTTTATTTGTTTTTGGAAGTATAAAATTAAAGATCTTTATTCAGGAGAAAAGCCAAATATTATTTTGTTATCATTGTTGTGTAGATTTAAAATTTATACCTAGATTTTAGGGTTGGGCAATAATAGTTACTTTGGTAATTGATAATTATTGTTTTATTAAGCCAGATAACTGTATAAGTTTCTAATATTTTCAGTAAGATATGGGATAATAAAATATTTTTTAATATGCTTAATATTATTAGGCACTACCTAAAATGGTGTATAAAACATTTGTATTTATTATATATTCTGAGACAACCTAGACCTTTGATTATATCTGATATACATATTATTTTAAGGCGATGATAAGTAGTATACAGGGTGGCCCACCATATTCGACACGGTCTGTAGCTGGATAACCATGGGGTTTTAAAAAAAGTAAATACTGAAACATATACAGGTCGGATAAGACCACAGTATAAAATTATTTTACTCTATAAAGGGTGTCTCAAAAAGTGTGACGTATCAAAGTTATATTTTTTTAAATAGAACACCCTATATTTTATAACGGTTTTAGATTCTACTTTAAGAAATAACTTAAGTTTGTTTATAGTACTAAGTGTCTAATTTTATTCGTTTTTGTGATATTTGATTTTTTGAAAAAATGCAGAGGTAAAATTAAATTGAATTTACTTTAACACTTTTAACACTTTAAACTTTAAAATATGTAACAAGATTAGAAATAGTCTGCCATATCATACGTAGGTCAAATCAAGATCAAATATTGTACAGGGTGATCAAAAAATAATTTCAATTTTTCAGAAAATCAAATAGCCATATCTCTCTTATTTTAAATGGAACACCCTGTATTTCTTTTACGTCACATGATGACAAATAAAATACTCTTTCAAATGGTGTATAGGTTGCCTATACCTATCTTTTGTTGCTTTTGTAGTAAAATCTGTTTTTTCAAATTTTTAGTCCAAATATTTATTTAAATTAAAGTTGGCTGTGACATAGCAGCCATTAATATTTTTCTTAAGAAAATAACAACGACCATTTATTGAAAACTTGTGTTTTAATCAGTTTAAAAGAAATTTCAATGGTTTTAAATAAAAACCCTTCTTCTACAACAACAAGATGATATATATGTTTAAAAACACAAGTTTTATCATACCACATTCAGCTGAAATAAGTGTTATTGGAAGTAGCATTATAAGCAACTAATGATTTTTTTATGTGAATTTTAAAAATAGTGGCAGATAATACAAAATCTTTTAATTTTGTGCTTTTTTCCAACAAATTTACATTTTGCAATAACGGCTTAGTAAATAGGCATAGCTATATCACAGCCTACTTACATTTAAATAGACATTTGGAATTAAAATATGCATGTTAAAGCGGAATTTACTTAAAAAGTATAAAATATATGTATAGGCAACCTATACACCATTTGAAAGAGTATTTGGTTTGTCATCATGTGGTGTAAAAAAATATAGGGTGTTCCATTTAAAATAAGAAAGATATTGCAATTTGACTTTCCAAAAAATGGAAATTATTTTTGATTACCCTGTATAATATATGATCTCGATATGACCTACGTATGATAATTTTAAAGTTTAAGGAGTTTATATTGTTAAAATAAAATTAATTTAATGGCACTCCTGCATTTTGAAAAAAAATCAGATATCACAAAAACAAATTAAATCAGACACTCGGTACTATAAACAACCTTAAATTATTTTTATGTAGAATCTAAAACCGTCATAAAATATAGGGTGTTCCATTTAAAAAAATATAACTTTGATACGTCACACTTTTTTGAGACATCCTGTATAGAGTAAAATAATTTTATACTGTGGCCTTATCCGACCTGTATATGTTTCAGGATTTACTTTTTAAAAAACCCCATGGTTATCTAGCTACAGACCGTGTCGAATATGGTGGGCAACCCTCTATTTATTCTCTCTTAGAAAAAGCGAGATTGCTAGTTTTTTAAATATTTTTTTCATTTTTTTTTTTTTTTTTTTTTTATATCTTTGGACAAACCACGAAGGCCAAAAGCCTAAATACTAACGTACCGTGGGTGTCTTAAGCGAGGTAAGAGGTAGTTTGTTGACACGGGACTTAAATACTTGAAGATTTGGGGGGAAGGAAAGACCTCCGCGGGCAGCAGGTTCCACAATCTAGAAACTCTAGGGATAAAAGAACGAACAAAGTGAGAAGTTCGGGAGCCTGTCCAGTTGGACCGTATAGGGATGCATACGCGCGGAACCACGAGTTTCTCTGTTGGGAACCGTGAGTGGAGGAACTATACTGGTCAATTCTTCAGAGCAGAAGCCATGGAAGTACCTATAAAAAGCGATAAATCGCCCACAGCCCGACGATGGGCAAGAGAGGAAGCCTTTCTGTAAGTGAAGGATCATTAATGAGACGAATAGCCCTTCTTTGAATAGAATCAAGAATGCTCAGGGTTGTTGGGGACGCCATGCCCCAGATATGAGAACAATATTCCAAGGGAGGTCGGATTTGGGACACATATAAAGTGTATAAATTAGAAGCGGAAAAATACTTTTTAGCTCGAAAGAGAAATCCAAGCTTTTTGAAGCTGCCGTGGCTATAGATACAATGTGTTTATGCCAGTTAAGGTTACTTTCAAATGTGACGCCCACGAGATTGAAGGTGTCTTTGCTCTGTAGAACTTGGCCGCTCATAAGTAGAGGATGAGTATTTGATGACTCTTTTCGCGACAAGGAACATGACTGTGTTTTGGATGCATTAAAATGGACGAGATTTTTGGCGCCCCAATCCAATATTAAATTAAGATCCTGCGAAAGAGATATCTGCATCGCTCTGCGTTTATTTTCCAAGTCAGGTTTAGTGATGGGTTTAGGGACCTGAAAGCTGGAGTGAAGGGTACTATCGTCGGCGAAACTATGAATGGAATTAGTTGTGGACGAGAGAAGGTCATTGATGTGAAGAAGAAACAATGTTGGTGCCAGAACTGAGCCCTGAGGGACTCCAGCATTTACTTGGTGAAAGCTTGAAGAATGGCCATCCACAATAACTGATATACGTCGATCAGATAGATAACTAGAGAGCCAAGTACAGAGTTTAGTTGAAAGACCATAGGAGGAAAGTTTATTAAGAAGTGCGGCATGCCAGACCTGGTCAAAAGCTTTGGATATATCAAGAGCAACGATCTGGGACTCACCTAGAAACTCAAGAGACTTATTCCAACAGTGTGATACGAAGGAAAGAAGATCTGCTGTAGATCTTTTGTGGCGAAATCCATACTGCCTGTCGTGCAAAATTTTGTGTTTTTCTAAGTACTTAAGAATTTGTGAATTAATTAATTTTTCCATTACTTTACAAAGAACTGAGAGAATTGAAATTGGTCTATAGTTAGATGGAAGCGATTTAGATCCTTTCTTGGGAATAGGTTGAACACGTGCAGCCTTCCAGCTCTCCGGAAAGATACCTGTGTCGTAAGAAATTCGAAAGAGCCGAGTTAAGATTGGTGCAAGTTCTGGAGCACATTTTTTTAAAACGATTGCTGGTATGCCGTCCAGCCCAGACGATTTCTTGGTGTTAAGGGAGGAAAGGATACGCTTAATGTGTTTTACTTTAAAAATAATATCGGGCATTTTATGAGGAACTGGGGCAACCGTTGGAATTGGATGATTTACGGAAGGGTCAAGGGTTGAATTGGCAGCAAATTGTTTGGCAAATAGTTCTGCCTTCCCTTTAGCAGTAGAAATAATTTCATCTTCCAAAGTTAGTGGTGGAAAAGAACTGGCACAAAAATTCCTACTTATGTTTTTCGCAAAGGACCAGAAGGATTTGCTGCCATTTGAGCAAGAAAGAACTTTGTTTTTGATACGATTGTCGAAGGAGTCTTTGGCTTCAGAAATTGTTTGATTGTAGTAGTTTCTTGCCTCAATGCTGGCCTGTCGGTTTTCTGGACTAGGATCCTGTAGAAACTTCTTGTGAGCCTGAACTTTTAAAATTCTGGCTTTTTCACTAGATTTGGAAAACCAGGGTTTGTTATTGGATTTTTGGGGTTCTTGATGGTGTGTGGAATATAGGTTTCAATGCCCAATTGAATTGATTCAGTAAGTTGATTGCAAATTTGGGAAGGATCACGAGAAGAAAAGCAGATGGAATTCCAGGGGTAAGTGGCGAAGAAGTCCCTTAGGCCATCCCAGTCGGCTGAGTTGTAGTGCCATACGGTGCGTGGTGGCATGTATTCATTTACCTCGGGATGTGCAGGGTAAGATATAGTAACTAAGCCATGATCTGAGCGACCCAGGGGTGCTGAGACAGATGTTTCATAGAGTTCGGGGTTTGTAGTAAGAAAGAGATCTAGGGGATTTGAACTATGATTTGGGACTCTAGGAAAGTAGGTGGGTTTCATAATAAGGTTGGTAAGAGAGTTACTGACTGCGAAGATTTCGGCTGCTCTGCCTTGGGGGTCAGTTTTTGAAGAGCCCAGCCAATCCTTATTATGGACATTGAAGTCGCCAAGCACGATTACTTCAGCCGATGGAAACTGAGAAATTATGCTATCGATCTTTGTTGAAAGAAAGTCAAAGAATTCGACATAGGAATTATTAGATGGGGACCGGTACAAACAGCAGATAAATTTAGTTGAAGACCTAAGGGAAAGTTTGAGCCAAAGGATATCAGACCTACCCGATTCAAGATTAGAAACTCGAGCACAAGCCAGATCGTTGCGGACGTAAGCACATACGCCACCATGTGGGCGGAAAGACGAAATAAGTTCGTAGCCTGGGAAGAGAAGGTGGCTGGTTGAAGATTTAGAACTTATTTGTGTTTCCGTTAGAAACAGTATGTGGGGCTTAGATGACTGAAGGTGATGGTGAACGGAGTTTATATTGGTGTTAAGCCCACATATGTTTGCAAAAGAAATTAAACTTCTCGATGAAGGCCTCCCGGATGCACCCCTCGCCCGGAGATCCGAATGGAGGGGTATTTTACCTCCGGAATATTTTACTTCCGGGTGTGCCGCCATCATTTGTACATAGTTTGGGGGTTAAAAGGAAAAAAAAGAAAAGAAAAAGAAGGAAGAAGGAAAACTGACTCACAAACCCAGAACCCAGAAACGTCCGTTAAGACTTCACGGGTTCTTTAAAGGAGTGAGTGGGGTGGTACCTCCTCAGGCGAGGAAAGCTCCTCTACCACCTACCATACATACCAACCATAAATTAAAGTATAACTTACATTTAATGATAAATCAATTAGATTTTGGTTGTTTCCTTTTTTGGTTAGATGATACCATACTCGTGTTAGAAGAATCAGCAACAATATCAAAACAACTATCGGCGAGCATAAACATCTTCTTAGAGCACGTGGCATCTTCTAGAAGGGAAATAAATTAGAATTTTGATCTGAAACTGCAAAATTTGTGTGTTATAATAAACCACTTTTGAAGCCAACAGTATGTCCACAGACGGACTTTACAATAGAACAAATGGACCAAAAATTTAAATGTTCATGAAAGTCGTGTATGGCAACCAGGGCCGTATTAACTGTTTGAGGCGCCCTAGGCTAAAATTGCCGGAGCGCCTATTTTCCACCAAAAAAAATTTAAAGAGCAAAAAAATTTTTGAAGAAGAAAAAAGTCATTCCCTCCTTTTCGCGCCCATTTCATTCTAATGCACCTTATTCACAGAGAAATTAGTCACCAAAAATCCCCACCCGACCTTAACTTTTTTAAAAACTCCCCTGTCTAGCACCTATTACTTTCCTGTCTGGCGCCTATTTTTCCATGGCGCCCTAAGCTGTAGCCTAGTCAGCCTAATGGATAATACGGCACTGATGGAAACTGCTTTTGCTTCTTAAAAAAACAGATTTACGATGTAAAATTTGTTAGGTTTGGTACAGGGGTTGAAAAACTACAAAAAGTGAAAATGGACCAAGGCAAAACTACCCTTATTTTTAATAGTTCAGCAAAATTTAAAAAAAAAGTTTTTAGAATTGAATATGGGGCCGTATTAACCGTTTAGAGGCGTCCTAGGCTGACATTGTTGGGGCGCCTATTTTATTAGGAAAAAGGAAAACAAACATTTTGAAAAAGGACGCCCTACTCGAAAAAGTTGAAACAAAAAAAAAAGGTAATTTCACTGCGTGGCGCCTATTTTAAGGGACGCCCATTTTGATTCCAGGGCGCCCTACTTGAAAGTAAAATTGAAGACAAAAAATAGGTCCTTCTCTGCTTAGCGCCTATTTTCTTCCAGGGCGTCCTATTTCCAAATCAAATTGAAGACCAATAACCCACCCCGCCCTACAACTTTTTTAAATCTTCCCTATCTGGCGCCTATTTTTCACTGCGCCCTAGGCTGTAGCCTAGTCAGCCTAGTGCTGTCAGAGTTTGTCAAATAAATATATTTCAATACAAAATATAAAACCAGGTAAATTACATAAAAAAATGTGTAAAACATGATAAAAAAAATATGATAACAAAAATAAAATTCTTTGTGTATTTTATGTGAAATTTTAGATATTGAAACTTAATTAAATTGTAAAAACCTTTTTTATTTGACTTGTTGCTAAATTCTTAAAAATATAGGTAGTCTTGGCCCATTTTTACATTTTTGTAGTTTTTAAAACCCCTGTACAAAACAAAACAAATTTCTCAATGTAATTTTCTTTTAAAAGCAAACGCAGTTCCATACAATTAGACTTTCTTAAACATTGAAATTTATGAAAGAACGTATACATAAATATTGAAGATAAAAAAAAACATACAGCTTGTCTTCGGAAGTTCTTACCAAATAGGAAACTTTTTAATTATTAACTTTACGAAAAAAAGTGACTCCTAATAAAAAGTCCTGCTTGATGAGAAATAGTTATTTACATTACAAGATGCGAAAGTTTACTTTTGGTGTGAGGTGGTTTTTAAATGGCCGAGGCGAAGCATGGAGGTTGGAAGTCTTCTTCTGTTGCGGAGGGATATATTGCTGAATCCTATAGTAATAAGGTGGAAATTTCAAAGAAGATTTTACACGAAATTCCTACCAATATTTCCTCTAATGAAGTAACAGTGAAAAATATGAATATTAACGTAGTTAAAGGTGATAACGATACCCCAACAACAAATTTAAAAACTGTTAATTCAAGTATTATTCCTCCAATTTCTTTTGCTAATTGCTCAAATTGCACAATTACTTTTAATGTCAATACCTAACCTAGTTTTTTAAAAATATTTTGTCATAAATTAGTTACTTTACTTTATAAATAAATCCTAATATTTCCCGCAAGCATATTTTCTTTTTTTTTTATTCTTACTTTTTGTCCAGGCGCTGAAAATATTACTTTCGTAGCTAGCAACGCTTAGCAACCAGGCAACACGAAGGTTCTCTTTCGTTATCATTCGCGTTGCTAGGACCACAAAGTTTTCTTATTTATACAGTAGTAGAAAAATGCATTTTCATATCTAAAAATAAGTTGGATGTACAGGGTGGCTTAAAAAGACTTTTACCAAATTAATATACGGGATATTTCCCTAACTACGGCAGGAAACTTTAAAGGATGATTTGTTATGTCATTTTATGAAGAAAAGTTCCTATTAACATATGTCCGGAGTTGCTTCGTTTCTGAGATACAGGGCGTTTAATTATTTTTAAAAAGTATTTTTTTACTATCTTAAATACAAAGCCAGATACAAAAAAATGTACTTTACTAAAAGTTGTATTTTTATTTTTATAGAAAAAAATATATAAAAACTACATAAAAAGCCAGTGGCGTACATTTTTGCTTAATAATATTGGTTGTTGTGCCCACTGTACGCCACTGGCTTTTATGTGGTTTTTATATTTTTGTCCTATAAAGTAACTAAAAATATAAATTTCTTGTGTATTACATTGTTTTTGTATCTGACTTCGTATTTAAGATATTTACAAAAAAAAACAGACTTTAACAAAAATGATAACGCCCCTGTATCTCAAAAACGAAGCAACCCCGGACATGTGTTTATAGGAACTTTTCTTCATAAAATGACATAAGAAATCAGCCTTTAAAGTTTGGTACCGTAGTTAGGAAATCATTTATTCTTATTTTAATTTGGAAACGAGTCATTTTTAAGCCACCCTGTACATCCAACCTTCAAATAATTTTGTGAAATAGCTATTTATGTATCAAGGGCAGTTACTAGGACTATGATGCCCTGAAGGTCGAAGATTTCGACCTGATGGGCATCTATAGTCCAGTAAAGCCCGTGGTGCATACAATGCTTTATGTTTTACCCAAAAAGAGTTTTTCAATGAATAATTACATTATTTATTCGCAATATAAAAAATAAGTTGCACCTGTACCTGTATACGTAAGTAGATAATGACTGGTGTTAAGTTTGACTTTGATGTTTCTAACAGTTAGTCAGTTGGCATTTTTATTTAACGATTTGCTCAAAATGAAAGAAATTCCACAAAATATAAGAGAAAAAGCCATAAAAGCGACCGAAAATCTTTTGCCAGTTAAATCAAGGCAACAGTATGATCGGGAGTATGGCATATTTGGTATTTGGAAAGATGCGAACGCAATTCTTCAAATAACCGAAACCGTTTTATTGGCATATTTTCAGGAACTGGTAAGTTATTGATTTAATTTTAATACATATGTTTGTATAAACTTGATCTTTATTGTGAGAAATCAAATTGGATAAGCAATAAAATTTCCATATTAGCGCATTAGGGCATTATAAGCGGGCATTATCATAATGCCCGCTTATAATGCCTAGGTGTGATAGCAGGTATTATTGCTACCATAACATATTCCGTTTCTAAGGTATTACAGATCAATAATAGATGGGTAAAACATAAATATATTTTCTTATCAAGCAGGACTTTTTATGAAAAGACACTTTTTTCGTAAAAGAGTTAATAATTAAAAAGTTTCCCATTTGGTAAGAACTTCCGAAGACACGCTTTGTATAATAGAACATACTTAAGTCAAATCGCACAAATATTTCATTGACTATTTTACTAGAGTGTTTTACACTGGCAAAATGTTATAGCAACCTCTCTGTTTTCTACTGGAAAAACTCCTACCTGCTCCTACCTTGATAAAACCAACATGATGGTATTTTATCGATAAAAGCTAAGTTAGGTTAAAGTAAAAAGATAAAAACTAATGTTGAATTGAATGTATATTACAGGTTGAACAGTTACTTGTATGGATGGTGGAGGGGAGGATAACCATCTTTTATGGCGGATAAGTTGAAAAAGTGGCCATTGGAATGTAGCAAATTGGGATGGCGCCACTGTAGTCAGTGGAGGCATTTTGGTATTTCTTTCCATTTTTATTTTGAATCTATCAGTCCTTTTTCATTTTGTATCTCACTCTAATAATGCATGTTCATTGGTTGAAAAATCTTCTCTGGCTACAGTGGTGCCACCTTAAGTTGCTCCTTTCGAAGGACACTTTTTAAAACATTCAGATGGTTATCTTCCCTCCACCATCCATAGTTACTTCGTAATTCTTGTGAAATGGTCTTGTCAATTATTATTCGAAAATAAATTTTTTAGGGCAAAATATTTATTTTGTTTGATTTAAGTTTGTTGCTTTTTGGTAATTTCGGTCATGACATTTAATCAAAACCACTCGCTTGACAGCTAGTGATTTTGTTGTAAATGTCATTCACGAAAAATGCCAAGAAACAGAACTTTTATTCGATCGAAATATTTTGCCAGCAAAATTGTCTTTCTTAATGATTTTATATTCGAATATATTTCGCCCATCGAAAATTGAAAATATTAACTTAGAAATGGGTGCTACTGTGGCAAAATGATAGAGGAGTGCAAGTGCATTTTCTTTACCCCTTTCGGTGCCCATGGTCTATATTTTATTAAATATTTGTGGAGGTAATGCTACAAAGTAGAATTCTGCAAGCATAAGGTTTTATAATCTAATCATTTTAGAGGTAAAGAAATGGACAAAATGGGAATATTGGCACCTTTCTATATGAACTGCATCTGCATAAGAGCCGCACTGGGTGCTACTCTACAGGGTGTTTTCTTATAGCAACTAAAAAATTTGAAGGCGTATTTTTCAAGAAAAAAAAGTTTTCATGTATAAACAAGACAACAAGGAACCAATAATTTATTTTTATTTATATCCTAAACATTCTTTATTCGATTTTTAACACGCTTTTATTAACTTGGGTTGTAACTATCTATCTATCTATCTATGTAACGGAATCTTTGAGCCTAATTTTAACCAACTTCCAGCTATTCGATTTCTTTGAAACTTTGCACACGTGTCAAGGACCGATGAAGATGCAATAATTTAAAAACAGTATCCCGTTATCTTTTTTTGAATCGCCAGGAAAAAAATTCCATTATATTATAAAAACAACACCTAGGTTGCCATCTGTTGGCAACATTTCAAACTTTGCTATTAAATGAAGAAGAAATTTTTTAGTTTTTACACAATTTGGTTAGTTGCACCATGGGTGTTCAATTTTTATGAACAATAAAAATATAGGGTTAGTTGCACCATTAGTTCAAGGATTCCATAATAAAAATTACATTATGTGTAATGTATACATAATACATAATGTGCAATTAATAAAAATTAACATTCTTTTTTGGATCGCCAGGAAAAAAATTTTCCTTTATATTATAAAAATATAAAAACAACACCTAGGTTGCCACCTGTTGGCAACATTTCAAACTTTGCTATTAAATGAAGAAGAAATTTTTTAGTGGGTTGCAATATATTGGCAACGGTCCAAACATTGCCTGGATTGCCATCTGTTGGCAAAATTTCAAACTTTGCTACTTAATGAAGAAGAAATTTTTAGTGAGTTGCAATCTGTTGGAAAAAATTTTAAAATTTGCCACTCTTGTTCATTAAAAAATTTTTTCGCCATTTTGTCAAGAGTAGCAGAAACTAAAAATGAAAAATAATTAATAGTTTAAAAAAACTAAAAAAACACGCTTTTATATGCAACCGAACTAAAAATTAGAAAATAATTTTTCATTAAAAAAAATATTGTCATTTCATAGTAAAAAGCGTGGGGTGATAAATATATTAAATGTTATAATTATTATATTTGCAAATATCTATGATGGAAAAGTTATGAAAAAATAGTAAAATGCACCCCACGCTTTTTACTATGAAATGACAATATTTTTTTTAATGAAAAATTATTTTCTAATTTTTAGTTCGGTTGCATATAAAAGCGTGTTTTTTAGTTTTTAAACTATTAATTATTTAACATAACTGATTAGTGTTATTACAGCCGTTTGGGGGCTATTTTGCCTTAATTTGATTTAATTTATTAAAAGTTCAGTGGCATCTCTGGTGGCATCTAAACAAATATTTTGAAAAAAAAAGTCTAAATCGATTTCTAACTTTTTACAATTTTTATACTTTGTTTCTTAAAATTTGGCAAAAATGGAGTTTTTTTGTCTTTGTCTTTGGGTTAAAAATTAAAAAACAAAGTTTTATTTTTCAATATTTAACACACCGTAGTTCAAAAACTAAGAGCGTTTAGGACATATGTTTATATAAAGTTTTTTCTTATTTTCTGTTTGTAGAATCGCCCCGTAAAGTTTGTCGGTTGAGTTACTGGACACCCTGTATGTATTTAGGTAATTTGATTGAAATTGATGAAAACTTTGATGTCTATTGGTGCCTAAACGGTGAGGTTTATCGACTTTAATAAAGAGTATATTATTTTTAAGTTTTTGATTGTCTATAAAATGGCACCCCCAGCTTTGCGATATCTGTCAAAAAATAAAAAAGTAATGAGGTAAATAAATTTTAAGTTTTAGGTAAAGTGCCTCTGTGTATTAAAAAAGTACTTTTGTAAAATTTTAGAATCTGCAAAGTTCGATTTGTGTATCAAACACTAAATTGTGTATCATCAAAACACACAGTAAACACATTGAAATTACTTTTTGTTTTTTTTAATTATAATATTTACTTACATTTACGTAACAACACCAACGAATACAACACTAATAACCATCTAAACTAAGGAATTTAACTGATAAAGTCTTTTTCGTTTTTTAAGTTCCAGGAAGATTTAGTAAAGTATATTTTTTTCCTAAAAGCTAATCACGAGGCCACAAAATTTCAGGAGACAAAAAAACTAAAAACAATTATTTAAGTAAAATTTAAAAGATGCCAGGGTAATAGTTCGATATAGCGGTTTTCACTATTATAAGAGATTTTTGAAAAATTCTTTTTCAGGGCGTTTCTATAGGTCGATTATGACACAAATCTGTGTGCTCGTTTTCCAAAATCCATTTCTTTAATTTATTATTAAAAACATATTACGGGACGGTGGAGCGAACAGGGGTGCTGGGTGGGGACGAAACAGTATAAATCCTATATTAAACGCCCAAAAACAATATTTCACAGTACGCACCACACTTTCTGTTTTCAAAAAGTCCAAAAATTGTTTAAAAAATTAAAAATAAATAATAGTACAACAATGTCGCCATGACTGTCACTGCATAAAAAAGAAGAGTTTGCAATAGAACTGTAAATGTCTTGCGATGTTGCCAAATAAAGTGAGAAAGTGTCAATAGCCTAAAAAAAAAGGAAGATACAGGACAAAATTCATATGAAAAATTAAGTTATTTCTTCTTCCTATTATAATTTGTAGAGAAAAAAGGAAAATACCTAAACATAAAGAAGGAGGCATTTCTACAAAAAATACCATTGTTTCTCATGGAAATGGTGGATAATCCTCGAAATAGGCTTGGTGTTAATTCTTCATAAGAAGTTTGGCAACGCTGTTTCTATCAAGACAATCATTTTCATAATAACGAACTTCATGTTATCAGCTGACCAAAATGAATTTTTCCTTCTTTAATTAATGGCGGACGAGATATCTCATATGTGTGGGATAGTTTTTCGAAAATTTTTATACTTTTCAAAATTAATTTATATTTTTCATGTGCCCCGAGTGCAGTGTATTAATGTTTTCTTGTGTTTGACGTTGGATTTATACTGTTTTGTCCCCACCCAGCACCCCTGTTCACTTCACCGTCCCGTAATATGTTTTTATTAATAATAAATTATAGAAATGGATTTTGGAAAACGCGCACACAGATTTGTGTCATAATCGACCTGTAGAAACGCCCTGAAAAATAATTTTTCAAAATCTCTTATAATAGCGAAAACCGCTATATCGAACTATTACCGATGCCAGAAAGCCAAAGGCAGAGGACAGAAATAATAACAATAATTATTAGTTACGAATTTGATTTAATTGAAATAATTTAAAAAAAAATTAATTAAATTTTTTTTTATATTTTCTGTTTTTTTTTACCAAGGACTGAGTAATTTTGCGTAACAAAAAAATGATTGAACCATATAAACTTTTGATTACAAAATTAGCTTATAAATAAGTCCTTATACCTCATCAACAACTTAATCCAACAGGTTTTTACTAATTAATTTAAAGTCAATGTATTACGAGGTTTATTATTTTAGACTTAATAACCTATCAGATTTATAATATTTTTATAATAAAAGCAAAGACAATTTTATTGTCTTTGATAAAAGTTAAAGAATTGAAGACAGTTTAAAAGTATCAATATATTTTATTTCTATTATTTTTTAAAATAATTTGGTCTCTTACCTTTTGTATGAATGTCGTGCCTACACACTATAAAATTCGGTGCCCAGTAAATGGTTATTATAACTGAAATAACTATCCTATACTTATTGATAAGAAAACATTGTTTTACTTTGTATACAGGAAGATAAAGAGATAATAAAAAAATAATATAGGATGCAAAACACTACATTGTTGGCTTTATGATTCAATAAATTATTTTATGGAATGTAAAAAAATAAATGTTAATAAAAATTGATAAAAATGATATTGATAAAGTTTGGGATTAGCAAAAGTATTTACTTATAAGGAGATAAAAAACTGGTATTAGAGAATTATTGCACAGTAAAATAAGGCCAGGCACTAATAATAGTTTTGTTCGCGGGTCTAGTAATGAACCGATTCTGAACCAGAACCGAACTGGTTTAGAATTGTTTTAAAGCGCATGTCTAGTTATTTATTAGTTCGGAATTTTTATTTACCGCGAACGATTTTCTATACAGCTGAGGATGTATTCTAACCTAGCCTTTTCGTTAGGATTTTTCATGGTTAAATTGGATACTACACAAAAAAAAAATCAAACAAAAAGGTAAATTGTTATACTGTTGAAAGCCACTGAGACAGAAGACGAGGGATTCCCTGCCTCATCTCGTTTTTAACATAAGTATGTGTATTTAACTAAAGATAAAATTCAAACTAAAAGAAATGGTAGAATGTTGTAATATTGTCTATATTTTTAAATTAAGTCTTTATTTATTTTATTGCATACATACATTCATACGGAATACAATTAAAAATCCTTTGTTTATATACGCTCAGAATCACAAAAATATAAAAAAAAATTCAAAAGATATATTAATCTGCATAAAAAGTGGCAGAAACAAATAAACTGTAATACAACGGTTTATTTCTGTACCACAAAAACAGAAAACAGCTGACCATGTCGACAATGCGCATGAAATTCCGAACTGAACTTTTAGTTCCAACAAAAATCCCAGGACTGCTAATCAGGTTACGAACCAGTAACGAACTGATTCCATTGTAACCCGCGAACACAGACCTGTTACTAAAAATTCAGGATTTTACTAACCGCGAACGCTGCTTTTCTCACTGCGCACCGATTCAGAATCGAACCCGCGAACAAAGCTAATAAGACCGGCTTTATTTTGGTATCTGAGCTTGCGCAGATGCAACCTAGGATAAAGACTCCCTTAATAAGTATATGCCTGGCTTTATTTATGTCGATTTTAGGTCGTGCCTTATTTTGGTCTTATTTTAACTTCGGAACTGTTCGTCTAACCGAACGGCTGCTGACCACAGAATTGGAAAGTTTTTGGAAGAAAAATACCTAAAACCTTGCTTTTTCAAATGTATTTTGGTTATTGTGGTAAATAAAACCCTACAACTCAAAACAATAAAGAAAATCTACTAAAAAATTTTTCCCTTTTTTTTAGGTTAATGGTACTGTCCACATGATTTGCAATAACTCTAAAATGGGCCCATATTTAATTCATTCCAAAAGCGATGCCGCTAAGTACACAAAAAATGATAAAGTAAACAACCTTTTCGAATGCACATAGTGTCGGACAGAGCCTGATTACATATTTTTAGATAAATAATAAAAAATACATTGCTAAAAGACGTATTATCTACTTACAAAACATTCGCTTATTTCGCCTCTGCCTACTATATAACCGGTGGCACGTGGCGTGGAACTAGAAACTCGTCGGGTTAAATATTTTTGCTGCAATAAATTATTGTCCACAAAAGGGTTTCTTTACTTTATCATTTTTTGTGTACTTGGCGGCATCGCTTTCAGAATGATTTAAATTTGGACCCATCTTTACAAGCACTATTTAAATAAGGCCGGTATTAATAATACTCGAGCTTAATAAGGCAACTTGCAATAATTCTCTATTAAAAAATAAGGGCAAATTCTACTACTTCATATAAAGATGGATGTGAATATTTGGTACACTTTGAATAAAGTTAAAATATTTTGCTTTAAGTTTTTTAAAATAAGATACCAGAAGAATAAAAAATATGTACATCTATATCGCCACTAGTTAGATTACAAATAGAGTCCAAAAATGCATCGAACAAAATGGAAGGCATTTGAGCATAACTTGTAATTAATCACCTGCGCAAAAAAAAAAATTATTTAGTACTGTAGTAGTGAGTCAATTGTTTGGTTGCTATTATTAATAAACCTATTTTCTGTGGTTGTTATTGCTTTAGTTACTAGTTGTTTTAGTATTCTTGTTAAAATATGTTTTTATGAACATACTCTCTAAAATAAATGAATATTGATTTAATCCATAGCCAACTATTTTTTTGTTAGTATCGCTATCTAGAACAATGCAAAGTATTAAGTGTTATATATTGTTGTAATTACAACAAAAATGCAAATTTTTAAGATACATAGATACAGGGTGTTCCATTTAAAAAAATGAAAGTTTGTGTTATATCTCAAAAATTAAAACATATATATTTACCTTATGTACGCCACTGGATTTTACGTGAAAAGTTATAAAACTTTTGTATTTGAAGTTTCTTTCTATCTCCACAAGTGTCCGAGTAATAAGACAATGAAAATTATTAAGTATTTTAAGAATCACCCTGTATCTTCTAATCCAATCAAGTTAGCGTGGATTTGATTGCGCCATTAAAGTCAACACTAAAAAATGTAACAGGACACATATCTTAGCTTTTTGTATCTGTTACCGTTTAGCCTGTACCCTATAATACCAACCAAAAAAAACACCCTGTACTGTCAGCCATTAATTTCTTTACACCCAGTATTTTATTTCCTCCTCTAGTTCTATCGGGTGACAACGTGTTTACTACCCCGCATTTTATTTTCTCCAATAAAAACGCATACTTCTTAAATTTAGGGACGTTATATTGTATCCCCGGATGCCAATTTTAGATATAATAGCATCTATGTATTACTTCGGTTTAACCGAAAGTAATATAAACTTTGATATTTTAAAAGAACACCCTGTATATTTTTTAAGACCTAATTTTCGAAACAAACCTACTTCTATGAACATACTAGGAGAAGATTATGCGTAAGAAAATCAAGCAGTCATTTTCATTAAATGTAGGATTCCTACATATTTAGAATTGTATCAAAAAGACAAAAAATTTTCAAAACTTGACCCATTTTCTGTCAAAGCGGAAGTGAACGGTAAGACAAAAATATGTTAAAACTCTCCGCTTCCTATACCATTTTTATACTGAATCTTATTTTATTATACCAAATATATATATAGGTAAATGTTATGACTTGTCTATTAGATTTGTTGACACCCAGTATAGAATTTAAACCAGCTAAAGTAGAATTCAGCTGAGAAGAAGCCAGAGGCGTCATAGAAGTAAAGGCGGCAATCAACTATTTCCCATATAACATTTGTTGCCGGCCATGTACATTGTACATTTAATTTACTGGCATTGCCAACAATCTCTTAGCAAAAAGGTATCAAAAGACACGAAAGCGGGCAATTGGCTGATATTGGGCCACGTGTTGCAGATACTGTGATGGCATCCATCAATAATAAGTTATGATTAAAATATGCGTTTAGGATAATGGCATTTATCATTAAAAAAGTATTGCAAGTTTTATAAGTTGAACGTCCCAAAAGATATTGGAATTTTGTAATAAAAAAAAAATGATAAAAAATGGCAGGAAAACTTTATCATTAAAAAATTACATAATATAAATTTTTATACAGTAACAATTAACCATAAAAAATTAAAGGTATGTATTAAAATAAAAAAAGATAGTAAATCAAAAGAAATAATGGTATTCAAGGGACACTTACACTTAATTTTCAGATCCAAAACATAGGGAGAAATATTCTAAAAGAGTTAAATGTATGTAAAAAACTATTAAATATATATAATATTTTTTATTAACACGTCTTTAAAACTTTTAATAAGGCAGTTCCCTAATTTCATATAATTTTTTAAGTAACTACAAACTTAAAAGGTTTTAAACAAAATGTTTACAGCTACTAACAGTCTACTTGAATAATTTGTCTTCTCGACTAGGCCTCACCAATCAATCACACAAGACACACTAATTAGGTAATGAATACACTTAATTATGTCTATTAAAAACCTATTTTTTTAAAAAGAAACTAAAAAGCTAGAAAACCGCGTGACAACAATTACAAAAAGCGGCCAAACAAAAGCAAGTTTTCTTCATATGTCAAAATCGTCAAATCTTGTATTTCGGCTAAGCCGAAAATTTGAATTTGTCACCTTCGGTCAGAAATTAACCTAGCTAATTTTACCATCATTTTATTTTTATTCTCTCAAAAATACATAATAAAGATTTTGTTTGACCTAATTTTTATTTGCATGATTTGTAACAATAAAATGTTATGAAAATGCCATTTCCTTTAAAGTATGTAAAAAAACATAAAATAATGTTGTTTAGCTGCCATTATATATAAAGCAGGTCAAAGAAATTGCTCTAATGTTAGTTAAATACCAATGTTAATAATACGGCTTAAAAAGTATGAATATGCGTTGAAGGTTTGCCTTCAAAAATCCAATATTTATTTGCCTGCAACAAAAAGGCATGCTTTATTTAATTAGGATTGGTATGCCGCCATTTTTGTATGTTTGCCGGCAATTCGATTGCATGTAAAATTTATTGGCAATTAAGTGTTTATTGAGGGTTGACTTTTTAATGCGTATTAGATGTTGGCATAATATTGCCACCAATTGCCAATGCTTTACCATCAATGCCAATATGAAAAATGTATATTGCCGGCAAATAGTGTTTGCTGGGTAGCTTAGGCTTAAATGGCATATACCTTCAACAGACAAATTTAAGGATTTTAAAAAGGAAAAACATATACATACATTAAATGAAAACTCATTTGTATTAAAAACATTTAAAATTTATAATATGATATGGTATGTAAATAATCTTTACTGTTTTTTAATTGAACAACAAAGTTCACGGAAAATATCTTCGTTCTAGGGGAGACTAAGAGTATTTAGCATGGGCAAACTTTGAACAACCTTGGCGTGGATTTTGTTTTATATTTACCAACCATTATAGAGTAAGAGCCCGTGAGCGGCAGACCTTCGTCATTTTGTAAAAGCTGAAACTTTGTCAATGCATGCTCCCAATATAGGTAGAAGTAATGGTAGATTGTGAAGTTTGACTCATAGTGGCTTTGGCAGGTACGAGGTAACAAAGGTTAATTAATTGAAACAAAAACAGTTCCAACACCTTGGCAGACAAACATTTTGGAGTGACTCAATGGTTC
>JACEGR010008394.1:0-37540 GCA_014170235.1 Listronotus bonariensis
ATAAAATATGTACGTACCTTTGCCTTCCAGGCTTCCTCTTAGACTAGGCGTCTCAGTAGTTAACGGTAACTGCGGTTCTTCCACGGGGAAATTAACACCGGCATCCAACGGTTCTTCCACTTCAGCCTTAATTTTTTTAATATCGATTAAGTCCGGTATCTTCAGCTGTGACTTTCTTCCACGTTTCTTTGGCGTCTTTTTAACCTCTACATTTTCCTCTTGCGGAAAATCGGCGTTCTAAAACCGGAGAGGTTCATCCTCCGGTTCCTCCTTGATCTTGGTGACGGGCCCTTTTGGTTTTCGGACCGCGTTTAGGACCTTGTTTGACTCCACTTTGTAATAGTATTTTCTTTGCCTCTAGGCCTGAATAAGCAAAAGAAAACTATTTTATTACATTTAGTTAAAAATAATAAAAACTTGGTAATTTTCTAGAAACCTGCGGCAACTCCGATTTTAATGAAATTTGATATACGGGGTTTTATGGGGCGCTAATCACGGATCTGAAAGATTTTTTTGGCGGAAACAGTTCCGTTCTCGAGATATTCATCATCAAAGTTCAAATTTGAACTAAGCTTATTTTCACTACATTCCCCTTCTTAATACACACAATTCTTGATTTAAAGCTAAAGTGTCACACAATATTTGATTTTTACCTTAAAATTCCGTTGATTCTACGCTTTACATTACTTTTGCATTAAATTGCGTGGCTTTTCTTTGATAATGCGGCAACCATACATACACATAGGGCTTCATGGCACACTGGGATTGAAATGATTCAAAGTATAGCTATGCAATTTAATGCAAAAATAGCTGTAAAATAGGTAAAACAAACGGGGGTTTTATAAAAGGTGAAAATCACTCAAATATTGTGTGCTACTTTAGCTTTAAATCATGAATTGTGTGCAAAAAGAAGGGGGAATATTGTAAAAATAGGATTAGTTTAAATTTTAAGTCTGATGATGGATATCTCAAGAACAAAACGTTTCCGTCAAAAATTTCTTTCCAGATTCGTGATCAGCGCCCCAAAAACCCCCGTATACCAAAATTACGTCAAAATCGGAGTTGCCGCAGGTTTCTAGAAAAATTACCACTAACCGGGGGCAACACCCCACTGCAAAATCAAAAAGCGCATTTAAAATACAGTGTGTCCAGGGGTGAATAGGGGTGCTGGGCGGGGTAAAGTAGTTAAAACTTTTATGTTGCTGAAAAATTTTAAACTCAAATATGAACTAGGGACTGCGAAATACAATTTTATACTCACAAAATATTAATTTAGGGTATATAAATATAAAAAAGAACAATTAGGTAACATACAGCATTTAGAAATATTTTTCCTGAAAAGAATATAACAAGTCACATAAATTTAAATATCTGACTTATAATTCCAAATTTTGTTAGGCCTTGAGACTGTTTACTACGTCTGTTTAAGCTATAATCACATCATTAGCAATAAACGACGTATGTCTCTCATTAATTTTTACTATATTCAAATAGGTACCATGTTTACCAAGTACTGAACATAAATATTCAGTAGATAAGTACATAAGCTGAAAAATCTTGGTATTTTATTGGCCTATAATGAATTCAAATTGTATTTTAAAAATCACTATAGGTAGCTTTTTGAAAAACCACTTTTTGTTAAAAATTTTAGGTTGATCTGTTAGTTTTTCAAAAACTTAAAAATAAATTTCCTACTCGCGATTCACATTAGGGAAGCCAATGTTACAACTGCAGCAAAAAATATTTACAGAAATTACCCCATTTTTGGTTTGTGTCTTGGCTAGAAACAAAAACTTTTTAAAACAATGCATCATTGTCTAACTACTAAATAAAACAAAGCCCGGTTAACAATTCGCGTTCCTAGTAATTTTATAAAAAGACACGAAACGTAAGTTCTTAGTTATTAATATTTGAACTGCAGACATAACAAACCGACTTTGTAATTTTTTTAACACGCTTTTATTAGCTTGGGTTGTATGTATGTATGTATGTAACGGAATCTTTAAGCTTAATTTTCACCAACTTCCAGCGATTCGATTTCTTTGAAACTTTGCACACGTATCAAGGACCCATGACAATGCAATAATCTGCAAACAGTATCCCGTTATCCTGATTAGGATCGCCAGGATAAATAAATTCCTTTATAGATTTTCTGTAGGAGAGTAACAGGGAGAGAGCTAGTGCGCGATCTGCGCATGCGTGCAGTTTCGGACGTACTCTCAGCATAAGGCTGACAGAAACTTGTTCGGAGTAGTTGCGTTCTGAAACCCCATGCAACAGTGAAGCTTTAAATGAAATGATTAGATTACAAAATAGTTCGTGAAACATTTCAATATCACATGTCCGCAGAAAACTAATTGATATATCGAACTAAAAAATGAAAAATAAATAATAGTTTAAAAAAACTAAAAAACACGCTTTTATATGCAACTGAACTAAAAATTAGAAAATAATTTTTCATTACAAAGAGTTTGTATTACAGTAATAAAAGGTCAAACAATGAATCATAATTATATACCTCAAAATGGAATTATAATAAAATTTAAGATAAAAATAACAGAATAATTCACTTCAGAATAAAAGCGTGGGGTGCTTAATATATTAAATGTTATAATTATTTCATTTGTAAATATCTATGAGGGAAAAGTTATGAAAAAATAGTAAAATGCACCCCACGCTTTTACTCTGAAGTGAATTATTCTGTTATTATCTTAAATTTTATTATAATTCTATTTTGAGGAATATAATTATGATTCATTGTTTGACCTTTTCTTACTGTAATACAAACTCTTTGTAATGAAAAATTATTTATCGCAGAATTTTAAACGGGAACTATGATAACAACCACTACAACACCTAAAACAAGTTGTGGGACTAGACTTGTATTTTAAACACGCTTTTTATTAACTTGGGATGTAACTATCCATCTATCTATCTTATCTATCTATGTAACGGAATCTTTGAGCCTAATTTCCACCAATCCTCCAGCGCTATTCGATTTCTTTGAAACTTCGCACACGTATCAAGGACCCATGACAATGCGTAACAACCCGCAAAACAGTATCCCGTTATCCTGGTTAGGATCGCCGCGGATAAAAAAATCCTTTATATTATAAAAACAACACCTGTGCTGCCATCTTTTGGCAAACATCCCTAAACTTTTCTCAGGAACTTTAAAGAAGATCACGCGCTTATTAGCTACTCTTGACAGCACTGCGAAGGAATTCTTTTAGTGAATAAACTGGAGCATTTTTACATACATGCATAGCATGCATATCGAACCAAAAAATGAAAAATAAATAATAGTTTAAAAACTAAAAAACACGTTCTTATGTGCAAACCGAACTAAAAATTGGAAAATAATTTTTTCATTAAAAAAAAGATTAGAGTCACTTCAGAGTAAAAGCGGGTGTCACTATTACTATTTTTTCATAACTTTTCCCTCATAGATATTGGCAAATATAATAATTATAACATTTAATATATTAAGCAACCCCACGCTTTCTACTCTGAAGTGACAATCTTTTTTTAATGAAAAATTATTTCTTCTCAAATTTTTTTTAGTTCGGTTGCATATAAAAGTGTGTTTTTTAGTTTTTTTAAACTATATTATTTATTTAGCTTTTATTGAATTCATTTAGCCAATAAATCATAAATATTTAAAAAATACAATACTAACTGCAACAACAGCAAGTAAAGCATAAGAAAGAAATGTCATAGTGCCCGAAAAAGAGTTCAAAAAGTTACCGTTGAAGGCGCTGAATTGCTATTGCAACGTTGCCAAGTCGCCTTATTTTAATTGCTAATAGATAATTCTAATTAAGCTTGCAACATTGTTAAAAAGTCATCATCGGCATAATTTTGAACTAGTATATGAGTCCATTACAATTGATGGTCAAGTTTTTCTTGTTGTTGTGGCAGTTAATATCGTGTTTTTAAAATAATTTTATAATTTATTAAATAAATGCAATAAAAATACAAGAAGAATTAGTCTACAATTTGTGCTAAGTGTTTTGGTGGTTGTCATCATAGATTCCGTAAACAATTCTGCCATGAAGCAAAAGGTGCAAAGTCGGATTTGTTATGCCTGCAGTTTAGGTGTAAATATTCAAGAACTTACGTTTTGTCACTTTATATAAAATTACGCGGAACGTTAGCTGGTAACTACTCTTTGTTTTATTTAGGTTTTTAGACTATGATGCCTAATATTTTGTCTAAAATTTAATGTTTCTTGTTTTCAAAAGTGCTTGCTTCTAGCCGAGACGCAAACCCAAAATCGTATATTTCTGTAAATATAGTAAATATTTTCGACACTTTTGATCTAGATACCCATTTTTATCAGCTGATTTGACCGGATTGCAACACTCTTCTCCTTAATTTGAATTCCCTATAGCCTTGTTTATGAAAGACGGATCAAATTTTTAGTTCCAGGTCTAAATTTTACGTTTTGATAAAATGTGGACATGTCCACTTATCATATATTGTTGTTTTTATTTTATTTAAAAAAGAATTGTCTGTATATCTGTAAAAATACAGTAAGTTAAAAAGAAAAACCGACCATTTTGGTTTCATTTTGGGCCAAACAACCTGTTTCGACACTCAGAAAAAATTATTGCCATAATAGAGACATTTTGCACCTCTTATTTTGCAATTCCGTTGTGGTTAACGTTATTCTGAGTCTGCGCAGTAACGCAAACATGATCCGTTATCGTTATTAACCATACCGGACTCCTTTAATTACGGATGAATACCGAAGAGCTTATCGTTATCGTTATTGTTAAACTGCGTGGTTGTCGGATTGTAGAATTTTTATTATCAATTATTTAAGAAGGTTGACATTTTAATGCCGTATTAATTAAAATATCATTGATACATAGGCTCTAATTAGCGAAAAATCCATAGCAGTAAGAAAAATAAAATAGTGTAAAGAAATTAAAACGGAACTTGCATTTTTAAGGATGTTTTGAAATCAGTAATCTATTTACATGTTACAATCTGGCACACTTGCTTTTTATTCTACTACCTAACCTAACCTTACTTTTTATGTTTTGCTTATACTGTATTGTTACATCTACTTTGAAAAACAAAATCAAGAGAATTATTTGCATATATTTAAATATCAATGTATAACTTATGGAGAATAAAAGTAAGTACTGATTTTTCGTAAACTTTAAAATCGGTGAACCACAGGTAAAAATAAGGTTATGTGTCGAAAGCGCAGACGCAAAATAAATTTCTTAAAAGAGGCTGCAAAATCTCTGTCTAAAACTGCTGCTGTAATCGATATGTTTAATAACGATAACAATAAGGAGGCCAAAAAACGTCTGTTATTTTAAGAGGTGCAAAATGTCTCTAATAAAAATGGTAAAAAATTCCTAAGTCGACATGCCGGTTTAGTCTAAAAACGTACTTTTAAGTACCTAAATCGAATTAATACCCAATGTGAGATTTATGCTAAATATTTTTTTTCAGAATTAAAAAAACATAGCTCTTTAAAAGTCTTGAAAAAAAGTATATTTCTTATTTTCTTTATACAAGAAATTAATTAATACCTATTATGAACATAAAAAACGTTTGTACGCATCACTGAGTATAATATAAATTATAACATCCATTTTCTTTACTAATATTGTTTTTATTTGCAGCACTAATTATTGTACTTTTAATTAAAAAAAAAATATGATCTTCATCCATTTTATATAAAACTTCTGTATTTGCAAAAAAAAGGTTCTGTGCAATAATTCCGCACTTTTTTTAACATTCCTAAAGCTGGTTTTACACATATAAAACTTCTTGTCAAATAAGTTTGATCAAACATTAATTACAATTTGTTTGAAGACGGAGGTGTAAATTACAAAAAAAAATTGACAAACTTCTTTAAAGACAAGGTTACCAACTGACGGGATTCTTGCAAAACAACATATTATATTAATCAGCCCCAAATGATCTTTTAAGTTTTTCGTAAAAAGCAAATATTTTATTTATATAAGCACATTTCAACGTTATCCTTAAAATCTTTATGTAAACACCCAATAAAAACCACAACAAAAACCAAACACCACGATAAAATTGAGGTTAAGTAGGTGCCAATTGTCAATTTCTTATTCATTAGGTTGGTAGTTTTGCATTGACCAAATATTTAAAAAAAATATAGAACGTGTTCTAATCCTTCATCCAAGTTTGACAAGGTGACCTTGAATTTCTTGGATATCAATTTGCTATTTTACACTGTCAAATTTCATTAAAGGTTAAACTTTTTTCCTACTTATTTGACAAGAACTTTGACAAAGTGTAAAATCAGCAAAAAATCCTCTAGTGGTCAAAGAAAGAAAAAAAATGAAAATGCTCCAACTAAATAAAAATAAATATGGCGTCTAAATGGAGAGAAAAATTGGCGAATTCGCAAAAACTTTAGTAGTTAGTAATCGTCCCTTTTCCACCGACAAAAACCAAAACAATTGAAATTGATGAGCTTACCTTTTTTTTATAAAAAGAATTTTTGACTTCTAACAACTGCAAAGCAAGCCAATGCACCAACGCACCTAGACTTAATGACAAGTTGTCCGAGTAAGTTGCAACTACTGCCATTTTACCACCCCCTTATCTACCTGAGTTAACTTAGATACAAGAACTGCCGGCAGGGATCAATACTAATGCTAATCTTTTGATTTGGTCATATACTTTAAAAGGAAATTTATTTTCTGAAGATTTTATGAATACAAATGTTGTAACAAATATAAAATTTAGTAGTATAGTAGTTAAAAAACTTTCGGTAATTTCTAAAAACCTGCGGCAACTCGATTTTAATAAAATTTGGTATATGGGGGTTTGGAGCGCTGATCACGAATCTGAATAAATTTTTTGGCGGAAACGTTTCGTTCTCGAGATATTCATCATCAAAATTAAGGAAATTTGAACTAAGTTTATTTCCACTATATCCCCCCTTCTTTTGCACACAATTCTTGATTAAAAGCTAAAGTGTCACACAATATTTGATTTTCACCTTTTAAAACCCCGTTTTTCTACGTTTTTTATTATTTTGCAATAAATTGCGTGGCTTTTCTTTGATAATGCGGCAACCATATACATACACATAGGGCTTCATGGCACACTGGGATTAAAATAGTTAAATGCAAAAATAATGTAAAATACGTAAAAACCGGGTTTAAATGGTGAAAATCAAGTATTGTGCCGCTTTAAATCAGAAGTGATACAAAAGAATATTGTAAAAATAGGATTGTTTCAATTTCAGAGTCTGATGATAAATATGCCAGGCTCGCTGTTCGCAAAATTCGTGATCCGCTCCATACACTAATTTCGTCAGAGATTTTCCTAATTTTAAAAAAATTACCAAACAGAAGCACAAAATGTTTATTATTTTTTTAAAATTTTATGTAAATTTCGCTACAAAACAAATATATTAAAACAAAAGAGTAAAAATAATGGAAAAATGTCTCTAAAGCTATAATAGAAAATATTACAAACTTTACATTTTTACAGAATAGACGTTTAGTTCAAGATCCGAATAGGAAGCGACCTGCGCCCATCTGTTTACCAAATAAAAACTATTTTATATTAAATAATAGTATTTAAATAAAAAGGCACTGCAACATGCTTGACTACAAAATTATGTTTAAGACCATATTTAAATTTCTTAAAAATAACCCCAACATTTTTTTTTACTCCACATGACAGCACTAATAACAGGGTGATTCAAAAATCGATCACGAAACTTAAAGGGGGTGATTCTACTTGACAAAATAAGGGTGGAAGCTTATACAAAATTGCTTTCAAAAATGTCATTCGAACTTTCATGATAGAAGCCGTCAAAGTTCAATTTTTTGTTTCATGTTTTTTTTCGCCATATTGCATTTATTTCTTTTTTAACCACCAACAACAGAACCGAAAACATGACTTTTTAAGCGTCGATAACCCAAAAACAGTTAAAGACAGACATATAGTACCTTTGATAAAAATACCTAGAATTAAGCAAAAAATGAATAATATAAATACATGTAAATATGGCGTTCCATTTAAAATTCAACATAGATGGCGTAATTCTTTTGTTTTTATGCAATTGTTTTTTGAATACGATATTCAAATCCCTGAGCTAAAATACATCGACTGGCTATCTTAAATTTATTAAAAATATGGGGAAAGTAAAAAAAAAAGCCATTTTTCCTCTTAAATTTAATAACCTGGACCTAGTTTTCTTGCCAATTATTTTATCAACCAGAACTAACCAGATCTCTCCTAAATTTTATTAATATATCTAAATAAACCTGGTATAAAAGATGTAAAAAAGGAACGAATATTATTTTCTTTTAATTTTAACACCTTGTAGGTTCCCAAGGTATGAAGTTTGGAACATCACCCGCTAAAGTTTGTCGGTAAAAATACTGGGCAACCTGTATAAATAACATTTATATTGTTTAATAATTATTTTCCCACTCTAAGTGGTTTCTGATATAACTCTGACTTCATTGACACCAATATTTTGCATATACCGGGTGACAACGAAATTACTATCCAGAAATTTATTTAGACGTTATATTGTATCACCGGATGCCAATTTTAGATATAATAGCATCTGTGTATTACTTCCGATGTAACCGAAAGTAATATAAACGTTGATATTTTAAATGGAACACCCTGTATATTTTTAGGAATTAAATTCTACAGATCATTCCTGATATAAAGCCTTTAATATATTCATAACCTAACTCTTTTGGTTTTGGAGAAAATGGCGTTTACATAAAATTAAAATGGTAAAAATAGTTCTTTTAAAAGACTCTGCCTTTAGAGACCACTAAAGAATTACTTCCTGTGTAACCGAAAGTGCTGTAAATTTGAACTTCTAAGTACGATAACTCTGGTAATTTTAATGGAACAGCCTATATATTTTTAGATTTAAATTCTTACTAAGCTATTCCTGATATAAAATCTATAAATACCCATAACCTATCTTTTCTAGTTTTAGGGAAAAATGCGTTTTGAAAAGGTTGTGTAAAAGCAATTTAGTGTATGTATACTTAGGTAAATAGGTGACATATTATAAAAAAATCACGATTGATTGCGTGCACAAGGTATGTACATACAGTAAAGTGCTTTACACTCTGCGCCCTCTATTATCGGATCCGTTGGTCTGATAAAAAAAAATGCTAGGAACCAAATTTGTGAAAAAATTTGTGTTCTACAAATTTTATAATAAATTAATAATAAATATAAATGCAATTCAAAGATTAAGGAAACGAGATATTCGCCAAAAACTGATTTTTTGTAATTTGACCTGTCATATTTTGAATTCCTTACACGAAATCATAGGGAATTTTCAGGAGAGTATTTTTGTACCAAATAAGGTATGTGGGGTGTCCCATTTTGGTTGTCCCTTATGGGAAGCTTGGAAACCATAAGAGATGATGAAATCCGATACCCCATCCTCGAGCTCTTTTTGGAGGAAACATTTATGGTAAAACAGTCATCGCTATGTTAAGAGATATTAAAAATCCGATACCCCATCCTCGAGCTCTTTTTGGAGAAAACATTTATGGTAAAAACAGATCATCGCTATCGCGAAGCGTTTCAGAGATACAGGGTGATTCTCGATTTTTCACTTTTTGAAAAGGTCCTGTAGCTTTGTTGTTATTACAGATACGAGAAAACTAATTGCACATTATAAAGACACTTTTTTCCGTAGAATCCAGTGGCGTAGCCAAAAATTTTGAGCTGTCATTTTTGACATATGACCCAAACATGTTTTTTTTTATTAGGGACACCCTATAAATGATTAGGTAATTAAATTGCTTGTTTTTTCTGATTAAAATAATATATCATAGTAGGTGGTTTAATAAATTTTTTACGTCAAATATTGGAAAAATTATGATTTTAAAGACGCATTGCGGCTTCTATCTGTTTTTAAATTGTTTTATATTTTTGTTTTAAAAGGAATCTGTCATCCCTTAGCTCAGGAGACATCTCCGTAAAAAAAAAAAAAAATAAAAAAATAAAAAAAAATAAAAATAATATTAAAAAAATGTTTTATTAATTAATTTTTGTTTTCTACGGAAATGTCTCCTGAGTTGAGGGATGGCAGTATTGTTTTTAAAGAAAAATATAAAACAATTTTAAAAACAGATAGAAGCCGCATTGCGTCTTTAAAATCATAATTTTTCCAATATTTGACGTAAAAAATTATTAAACACCTACTATGATATATTATTTTAATCAGAAAAAAACAAGCAATTTAATTACCTAATCATTTATAGGGTGTCCCTAATAAAAAAAAACATGTTTGGGTCATATGTCAAAAATGACAGCTCAAAAAATTTTTTGGCTACGCCACTGGATTCTACGGAAAAAAGTGTTTTTATAATGTGCAATTAGTTTTCTCGTATCTGTAATAACAACAAAGCTACAGGACCTTTTCAAAAAGTGAAAAAATCGAGAATCACCCTGTATCTCTGAAACGCTTCGCGATAGCGATGATCTGTTTTTACCATAAATGTTTTCTCCAAAAAGAGCTCGAGGATGGGGTATCAGATTTTTAATATCTCTTATGGTTTCCAAGTTTCCCATAAGGGACAACCAAAATGGGACACCCTGTACAGATATTCATAGCTTATTCCGTGAGATTCAGAGATTGACCCTTTATTTTGACTAAGATGACTGGGGTGTTTTCATTCGAGTGATGACGCGAAAAAAAAATAAGAATTTTTTAAACTTATGTTTTTATACGTTTTGCAAAGATAGATCCGAAATATATTTTAATTACTAAACTAAAATAGACTACCTGATATTTCTTTTAAAGTAGTAAGTTTGTAACATCAAAACCAAGAAAGAGTCTAGTAGGTATAGCTTGCCAAATAATTAAGAATAAACTTTAAGTGGGATTTTGCTATAGACTTATAAACGAGAAACCTATCTATAAATAATAGTACAAAAATAGAATTTTAACTTTTTAACCTAAACCAACTTTTACAGGTAAACAACAACTGCACGTACATAATAAATTTTAAGCGGTTTAATTCATTAAATGCGCCTTCACCATCGTAGTCAGGAAATGCAGATAAATCTGCATGGTTTATAAATGTTTAATGTGCCTGTAAATTTAAGAATTTATCGGCTTTTTAATTTTTGTTTATACCCTTGAACACACAACCCTTTTAAAAACAACAAAAATAAAAAAATGTGCGGTAATGGTTTAAAAATTGTGAAAATTGATACTTTTTATAAGTAGTGAAAATTTACGGTCCAATTCTTAACTTATGAAATGTTAAATTCAAAAATTTATATCTTCGAAAATATTTGTGGCGTAGGCAGAGGCCAATGTAGATAATTATTCTAAGGCTAATAGCTAACTTACACCACTTTGGCTGTCATAAATAACTTTGACGTGCTTAGAAACACGTGTTTAAGAATTTTTTTGATTTGTTGGTCCTCTTTATCCTAGAAACTTTTTTTTTTTTTAATTATCTTTGGACAAACCACGAAGGCTTAAAGCCTAAATACTAACGTACCGTGGGTGTCTTAAGCGAGGTAAGAGGGCGTTTGTTGGCACGGGACTTAAATACTTGAAGATTTGGGGGGAAGGAAAGACCTCCGCGGGCAGCAGGTTCCACAATCTAGAAACTCTAGGGATAAAAGAACGAACAAAGTGAGAAGTTCGGGAGCCTGTCCAGTTGGACCGTATAGGGATGCATACGCGCGGAACCACGAGTTTCTCTGTTGGGAACCGTGAGTGGAGGAACTATACTGGACAATTCTTCAGAGCAGAAGCCATGGAAGTACCTATAAAAAGCGATAAATTCCCCACAGCCCGACGATGTGCAAGAGATCATTAATGAGACGAATAGCTCTTCTTTGAATAGAATCAAGAATGCTTAGGGTTGTGGGGACGCCATGCCCCAGATATGGGAACAATATTCCAAGGGCGGTCGGATTTGGGACACATATAGAGTATAAATTAGAAGCGGAAAAATACTTTTTGGCTCGAAAGAGGAATCCAAGCTTTTTGAAGCTGCCGTGGCTATAGATACAATGTGTTTATGCCAGTTAAGGTTACTTTCAAATGTGACGCCCACAAGATTGAAGGTATCTTTGCTTTGTAAAACTTGGCCGCTCATAAATAGAGGATGAATATTTGATGACTCTTTTCGCGACAAGGAACATGATTGTGTTTTGGATGCATTAAAAGGACGAGATTTTTGGCGCCCCAATCCAATATTAAGTTAAGATCCTGCGAAAGAGATATCTGCACCGCTCTGCGTTTGTTTTCCAAGTCAGGTTTATTGATGGATTTAGGAACCTGAAAACTGGAGTGAAGGGTACTATCGTCGGCGAAACTATAAATGGAATTAGTTGTGGACGAGAGAAGGTCGTTGATGTGAAGAAGAAACAATGTTGGTGCGAGAACTGAGCCCTGAGGCACTCCAGCATTTACTTGGTGAAAGCTTGAACAATGGCCGTCCGCAATAACTGATATACGTCGATCAGATAGATAACTAGAGAGCCAAGTACAGAGTTTATTTGAAAGACCATAGGAAGGAAGTTTATTAAGAAGTGCGGCATGCCAGACCTGGTCAAAAGCTTTGGATATATCAAGAGCAACGATCTGGGACTCATCTAGAAACTCAAGAGACTTATTCCAGCAGTGTGATACGAAGGAAAGAAGATCTGCTGTAGATCTTTTGTGGCGAAATCCATACTGCCTGTCATGCAAAATTTACTTACTTAAACTTAAGAACCCAAAGCTGTATTTAAATGTCTTTAAAATTTTATGTTTTTTAAGGTATGAATCAAACATACGATTTTTCTAATTGAACACCCCGTATATTTTTTGTGTATTGGTGATTTTAACTACCGATGGGGGCGTTGCTAAATGTAAACAAAGTAGAAAGAAGCAGGTAATATGCAGGTAGCTAGCTTTGATCCTGTTACTAATTTCTGGTATTGAACTGGTTTAAAATACTGTTCAAGTTTCAATACAGCCGTGAATTTGTATAGATTTATACGTATTAAGTGTGTTAAAACTCGATGCCCTTGATGGGTAACAGAGTTTTCTCTTAGTGGTGATTAGTGAAGATGAAAGCGCCATGTAAAACTTTTCGGAATGAGTAAAGAAGTGTTTGTGACGCTAAGCTCATTATTTTCATATCTTAATTGCACTTTCGATAGTAGGTGCACAGTGAAAGGACAAGAAATCTTGAGTTCCAACCATATTATTTTGATTATAGACACGTCTTTTTATTTTAGATGTTAATGGCTCTTCTGATGCCATAAGAAACGTTTTAATATGGGAAAAAAGAAAGAGTTTTTGATTAAAATGATAGCAAAACACACAGCTATTCACGCACAAGGCTCAAAAACGCGTGTTAAACGTAACGAAGTAAATAAATAATATTATATTTATATCCATTTCAATGGTTAAACATGTCTGATCACCTGTTCTATTAAATTTATAAGTTATAAAATTTTCAATAATAATAAACTTAAAGTTTTTGCCAAAATTAATGCTCATGAAGTAATAAGATAATATTTTTTCCTACGACCACTTGTGAAAATAGCAAATAGCACACTGATTTCATGCATAGAAAATGCGTTATATCACACTAGTGTTGCAAAGTACTTTACAGCACTAGTGTTGCAAAGTACTTTACAACACTGGTGTGATACATATTATGATGTCATTCTTAAAACTGCTATTGGTTTTGCAAGTTACATATTTATTGTAGTGACAGTAAAAAAAACTTTTTATTTACCTTAAACGGTAGAACCCAAATTAGCGAAAATCATCTTATTTTATATTTATTAAAATTTACGAAAAAATAAAAACATAAACAAAAATAGACATAACCACAAAAACAACTTTCACTGACTGGCACAGTGTTGTCAGGTAAGTATCAAATTAAAAATCTCCCTTCTACCTTTGAGCACGTACTTTATAGAGGCAGCCTTGCCGCTTGACCGTTCGACCTAAAGCGCCAGAGAAAAAAGCCTATAGATCAAATTCCTTCCTCTCTTTCTTCGTGTACTCAAACAACTAGTTAAATCTTTTTTTTAATCCCTAATTAAACCTAAGGCTAATACACACTTTATGAATCCACTTTCTTTTATCCATTCATAAATAGAATCAGACCCTTCCGACGTTGCCAAATGCTTTCCATATTTTGCATGGTAACTGAATATATAATATACTATAAATGTAAAGCCGTAACTGATACCTACCAGAGTTGGGTCGAATACTAATAATCGGTATTCGAATACGAATATGAATAGCGAAAAAAGAAAGTATTCTAGAAACCAAATATTTGAATACCTGGGAGAAAAAAAGTATTCGAATACTAGAAAAAAGAGAACACTAATGATTAAAAAAAGTTCCCGAACTTATTTTTTCATATTTTTATTCCCTTTGGTATTCCAATCATGAAATCATGATAATATTGGTATTCAAATACTTCTTTCACATATTCGTTATTCGAATACTCGAAAAAGTATTCATCGAATACTTTAAAAATACTCGAATACACAATCCCGAATACTAAACAAAAATGTATTCTACCGAATACCAAACACACAAAAATATACGACCCAACTCTGATGCGTTTTATGAATTCCTACTACGCTACAACCCCTACTGTGCTGAAATGCAGAAGGATTTAATGGGAGTTTTTATTTTAGAACACTGTAAAAATACTACTACGCGCCAGCACAAATATCGCGTATATAGGAATTCATAAAGTAGAACGCAGAAATCAGCCCTATAATCGCTACACATGTTGTAACCCGGGATGTTTTAAGTACAAGCAAATTTGTTTTTATATTTGGAATTCATACTGCATGGCAACAGGAGCCGCTTTGCCCCCACATTAAATCTTTTTACTTTACCGCCTTATTGCATTTAATTAAATCATACGGTTGTTTTCTTTTAGTTTTATGTGAATTTTAAACAGTTTATAACCTAAAAGTAGTGCGTCAATGTTTGTTTTTTAAATAAAAAGTTTACAGTATGACTTTTCCCATTAAATTTTTCTATTTGAAATGGTGCTTAGCTGTGAGTTTGACATTTATATCTGTCATTTCCTGTCTAAAATTTGGTTTATGTTGTCTCACCAAAGTCCTCAAATTTTTATGAAAAAATACCAAACAATTCAAAACTTGGGAGATAAGGTCCTGAAGTTAGACAAGCACTGTATAATGTTTTGTCAGATTTTTTGGCTTTGCTAACATCATTTTGTAATACCTCGTATCAAATTTAAATTAAAAGTTAAAATATTTATTAGCTTAAAAAATAATAAATACTTGCTTTATACCCATAGTTAAAAGACAAAACAAATAAAAAAATAATAGCTTAATAGCTAGTCAATAAAAATGTACAATTACAGAACTAAAAGTTTAATTTTAATATTTTTAAATGAAACCGAATATGTAATAACAAAATTCCTAAAAAGAACTTATAAACTATGACTTTTTCTAAAAATGGTTATGTATTAATTATCTCACTGTATTTGAGCTGTTTGATTCACTTTGACTGATTTGTAATGCCTTTGGGCACAGACCTTTTGTTACCAGGTTAAATTTCATTCGTAATAAGCATTGGCATGCTTTTAAATTTCTTCCAAACTGTAGCACAAAATTTACGTATGGTTTAGAGTGGTAAAGGGCGGTGATACTGTTCGTATTTGCTATTGCGTTTCAACTCCATGAAGGCGCTGACACGCAGTAGGAATTTACAAACGGCTTATGCATTTGCATGCTTTTAAATTCCTCCCAGACTGCGGCACCAAACTCACGTAGGGTTTAAAGAGGTAAATAAAGGTGATACTGTTCGTATTTGCTACTGCGTTTCAACTCCATGAAGGTGCTGACACGCAGTAGGAATTCATAAATCGCAACTCTGATACCTACAAACAAAGTAATGAATCGACCTTTTCAAATTTTTAATTTAAAACTAGTAAGTAAAAGTTTTATACTACACTATAAGGTCTGGAGTCTAGGTAGTATAAAAAATGGTTTACTTTAGATTATTAATACAAAGGATCAATATATTCAACTAAATGAACACGTAAAACACAACCTTGAAGTATTTATCTAACTAAATAATATTGGCAAACAAATAAATTAGTAAAATACAAGAATATTATTAAACATTTATTTATAACATTTATTAAAATGTCTGTCTTTTTCTCTTACAACCCCAATATATTATGTATAGCCCAGTAAAAAAAAATTCAATAGACGTAATATGCAATTTCGTTTTAGCTCATTTTTAAAACATAGTTTAGGTCAAAACATAGGTCTCGAACATACCGGGTGTTGCTCCGTCGAGCGGGACATAGGGAATCCCATGCAAATTTTGAAGTGGTCCAATATTGGCTCCCCTAATTATTTTAGAAGAAAATATAATTAGTGTTTTTTAAAGAGCACGAAAAGTTGTACCCAGTGTGCAAATTTCAGCTCTTCTCAGTCCGCCAGCTAAGAGATAAATGCTAAAATATGTTGCGAATCTCCTATCTTCTTACCCGGCTTGTATTATTAGAAGTTTATAATAAAATACTAGAAAAATTATTTAACCTCTTACTCTCAAGTTGTCAGATCAATGTCACATCATTCTTAAATAATGAACTACTTAAATCAAGAAAAAATCACTATTATAAAATGGTTTTACCATAGTTATCAAAGAGTAGCGGACATGTTTGCAGCCTATTTTCCCAATAGGCCAATACCAAGTAAATCGACAATAGAACGGACGATAAAAAATTTGAAACTACAGGCACAGTAATCAATAATTGCAAATGTGAAGAAAATCGACGTGATCTTTCGCCAAACGATTTTTTCTATGGGGACATTTAAAAACTATGCTACTAATAAAAAATATGAAAATTTAGTCCAGCTAAGGAATGCTATTTCCGCTGAGTGTGCCAGAACATGGATGTACCAACTAGCCAACGTAAGAAATAAGTTGTGTAATCATTTGGGTTATTGCCTGGCAGTTAATGGAGGAGTATTTGAGCATTTGATTAAATCCTGATATTTTCGTCATAAATTGATTTCTAAATGTAGAAAAATTTGTTTTATTGTCTTGCGTAACTGTGAGTGCATGTGTTGGAATTAGCTGTAAACTAAAATGAAATGCGAGGATTCTTTTTAAAATTCCAGTATAAAATTGTTTAGTTTTGGCAATTACATTATAAATTAATGATCTAAATTGATTTCTGAGTACAGGGTGAATAATGAGATACTACGTTGCAGAAGTATTAAGCAGTTTACTCTTTACTGGTTGGTTGAAAAATGATCAAATTTTCATTTTGGGTGGAACTTACTGTGCTCTTTAATAAATCCTAATAGCATTTTTTTCTAAAATAATTAGGGGAGCCAATATTTGACTACTTCAAAATTTATATGGGATTCCCTATGTCCCGCTCGACGGAGCAACACCCGGTATAACCTATTTTGAAGTCGGTTAAAATGAAAGGATATTTAAAAAAATATATACAGGGTTATTTTTAAGTTGGTTTTTTCCTTTTAACACTGTATAAAATGCAAGAAAAAACTTAAAACACTTATTTAGGGGGGTTCCTTTTGACGAGTCCACCACGAATACACATATAGCCATATATGGAACCGGCGCTGTAATCCTCACGCCCCCTCAAACATGTCATTTCTGAGCCTTTAGGGTTTGTGATAAAAAAAACTCTTATTTTTGATTTTAACGCAAAGATTGTGTATTATAACCTATACGGACACTATCGTCCTACAAAAAAGTGACGCGTTCGCCCAGTCCGACACCCGCAACATGCCAGTGTTAAGCCTTATGGTTTCGTGACACTTACCATTTTTGGCACAATGTTTAAACATCGTATGTTAGAACATTGTGGTAAACTTGTCCGACAAAAAGTAACGCGTTCGCCCAGTCCGACATCCCAAAGATGTTAAGCTTTATGGATTTTTGTACGACGAACAGTTTTAGTTTAAAAAATAAAAGCCATTTGATGCATGGCAAAATCTATTATTAAGTCAGATTTTTGACTGTGTAATAGCATCCTAAGAGCAACAAACTTTTTATGACATTAAAATTGTAGTAATGTAATTATTTGACCTTACTTTAATACAATACAATACACAATAAGAAAATAACAAATTTTCAAACACCATATAAGATTTTATTAATTTCATGCATTAAAATGGTTTTTATTTTTTTAAATAAAACCGTTCGTCGTACGGAAAAATTTCAAATGTCCAAATTAATTCCAAAGTAAATGAGTATTTAAAAAATAATATCGATTCTAAGAAAAGCAGTGGCGTACCTAATTTTTTTTTCAAAAAAATCATTACTAATCTTGTTTGAACGCCATTGGTAATTTTTTAAAAACTTTTTAGAAAAAAGGTAATGTAATAGTCTAAACAAGTGTATCAAATTTTGTGGAAATATCTGGTGGTAGGAAAGTTATAACAAAAAATGTTTTTTTTTTCTTAAAACATTAACCCTGTATATTGTGGATCATTAACACATTGTTTAAAGAATAAAATATAGGTCTTGTTTGCACACAAATTGCGTTCCTTAACTGCAGCTATTTATTAAAACTAATTTTCTTAAGACCAAAGTTTCAACTTCAGACTTAATTTTTTAATCAGACTTTTAAAAATCTTATTTTCAAAGAAATTAAAATTACCTTTTTAAATCGAGGAAACAAATTATTTTTTAATCTATCTTGCATTAAAAAATGGTGCTCTCATTTTAAAATCCAGAAAATTTAATGAAAAAAAATATATAATTAGATATTCTGTTTGTTTACAAAAAGTTTCTATTGGCCATTGCAAAAATGCGGTTGTTGCCGACATATTATGTAGTACAGATCGCAAAACGACAAAACACATACATTTCTGGTCATCAAAAGTGTTTAGCTTTACTCATTCGCTCTAAAATTGGGTTTAAGGTGCAAACCCAGCTGCTAGAGAAAAATAAATACACTGCCTAAAAATAACACTAAAGTTTACAAAGTTTAAAATTTTGAGGGCATACTACAAGCTGTATAGCTTAAAAAATATGCGATTACAAACCAATACAGAATAAGCTGGCAACAACAAAAAATGTGATACCACTGCACAATTTCGCATACCCAAAACACCCCGGAACCCGATTGGTGTAAACTCAGTATCTATATGTATTTTTATCCAAAAATAAAAAAAAATCAAGTCGGTGTATGTCACTGGTGAATTTTGGTTAGTTCTGGTTAGGTTTGACAAAAAAACAGGACCACATGGTGTTTTCTAAATGCGGTAAGAAAATTTAAGGATGTATTCTTGAGCCATTTTAATAAAAAAGTGCATATAAACATGTGTCCTCACATTATTCATTCCCGAGATAATGGGTGTAAAACTTGAAAAAAAAATTAAAAAGTTCTTATACCACTTTTTTGTAAAATTTTTGGACTAGATATAAACGTTATTTTATAAAGTATTTGTTGGTACGTAAAAATATTAAAAAATAAAGTTTTATTTTTAGGTGTTTCATTCGGAAAAATATATAAAATTTGGCGCAAAAGTCAGTGGCGTACATTTTTTGTTAATAGTATTAGCTGAGATGCGTCCACGCCGCCCCTGGTCTCACTAGGCAGTTGTCATGTTAGCGAAATGTCATTGTTGATGATGATGATGGTAATTATGACGTGTTAATTATTCGTTCAAACACTTAGCGACAAAAATGCAAAAACACAAAAGGGCTTTGTTTATCAAAATATATTTATTTGATTTTTTTTGTTATTTTTCTATACTTTTTTCTGATTATTGTTTCCTAATTAACGATCAACAGTAGTTTATCAGTCACTTGGTAAATAAACGAATTTAATGTTACATTGACGAAAAAACGTTTCTTGTCTAATCGACTGTTGATGTTACTTTATATCTACGCGCTTTAATTGGCTAGAGTAAAAGATAAATATATTTTTGATGCGCACACTTACAAATTTTTAAGAATTGCTACAAACCGAATATTAAGATCTTAACGCAGCTTTAAATTTTTTCTATTTCTAACTACAAATGTAGTTACTACTTTCAAAAACGTTCATTTAATTAAAATTTACACAGGGCTTTTAGGGTTTTATATTTTAAACTGTTTTCATATCATGCCGTATTTATAAACAAAAATTCCCATATTGTGTTTTGTTTTTTCTGTTCTTGAGGTCACTTGTTTTAGTTTGTTTAGTTCCTGGGCCAGTTATTAGAGAATTATTGCACAGTAAAATAAGGCCAGGCACTAATAATACCGGTCTTATTTTGACATCTGAGCTTGCGCAGATGCATGGTGGGAAAAGGACTCCCTTAATAAGTATGGTGCCTGGCTTTATTTATATCGGTTTTAGGTCGTGCCTTATTTTGGACTTATTTTAACTTCGGATCTGTTCGTGTAAACCGAATGGCTGACGAGCACAGAATCGAAAAGTTTTTAGAAGTAAAAATACTTAAAACCTTGCTTTTTTTTAATGTATTTCTTTAATTGTGTAAAACAAAACCCTACAACACAAAACAATAAAGAAAAACTACTAAATTTTCCCCCTTTTTTTTGGGTTAATGGTACTGTCAACATAATTTGCAATAACTCTGAATATTGGGTACAAGCACTATTTAAATAAGTTCGGTATTAATAATTCCCGAGCTTAATAAGGCAACTTGCAATAATTCTCTATTAAATTGACTCCATGTTAAAACACTTTAAAAACTTTGGCGTTCAACACATTGAAACTGAATTGATAAAATCGAGCTGGAATGACATGTCTAGCAAGCCTAGCATACGTCTCGCTATTTAAACCTCTTTACCATTTTGTGACATCTTTTACAACTAAATTTTACGTTTAAACCTAGTAGTGTAGGTGGCATTTCGATTTCACTCTTCTTAAATGCAAGCAACATTTTGAGTATTATATTATGCTATTTTAGGTATCCGCAGAGTTGGGTCGAATACCGAAATCCGATAGTCGAATACCAAGAGAAAAAAAGAGTAGTAGAATACCGGTATTCGTAAGTACTAGGATTGGGTGAATACAGAAGAGCAAAAAAAGTCCTTACCCAATAATTTATTATATTGAATACATAAAATCGCGGTATATTTACATTCCGATATTCGAATACTTTAAACTAATTTTTAAATACTATCACTCAAAAATGGTATTCACAATACAAAATCCTGAATACTGACCAAAAAGTATTCACTCGAATACTGAATACTTAACATACAGATGTATTCAAATACTATTCGAATACTCAGCACAATGTATTCTGATTTTGTTTGTTTGTTAAAAAAATTAAACTACACATTTCTTTTTCTTTGTAATTTATATATTTTTTTAACGACCACTAACAAATCTATACTAATATATACAGGGTATTTCATTAAGGGTGGATAGGTAGCATATCTCAGGAAATAATAGTCCTAGGACAATAGGAAAAAATCCCATTAAGGAAATTGACCATAGGAATTTGCTGGAAAATATTTTCAAGTTCCTAGCAGTACCGCTAGGGGGCGTAGTAGCTATAGTCGTATCTAAAAATGCATTTTTCTTGAGAATAGCCCCATATGAGGTACAAAATAAGTACTACCGTAGTAATGTTGCAAGTATTCTTTATCTTTTTGATTTATCACTATTTATTCTAGGGCCTAAAATAAGGGCGGTAGGAAAGGGAGAAATTTTAAGAATTAAAATGTCTATAACTTTGGTTTCCCTTAACCAAATTTAGCAAATTAGGTTTCGTTAAAAAAGAAAGCTTTGGTGATTGAGAAAAAGCTAACACCGCCCATTCTGTCCTTTGCTGCTCCCGCTAGAGGGCGTTATTTATCGAGTTTGAGGTTTTTTAAATTTTTCTTTAAAATTTTAAATGGAATGCTATAATTGTTTATCTAAAAACCAAAAGTAAATTAAATTTGCTACAAAAATAAAAAAACCACTTGTCAATTTATCTTTATTCGTTTTAAAGTTATTGCCAAAAGAACGCGTTTTACTAAATTCGTAAATAAAACAATTGAATTTTAAAATTTATGAAATAAAATATGCCATGTCAAACAAAAAATGTTGTTAAACTTTGTTTAATTTATAATTTAGTTATAAAAATAATAATAAAAAAACCTAAAAAGTAATAATAATAATAATAATAATAACAATTTCGTATTTTTCTGCCATTTTGCGTACCTCCCTTCACTCTTTATTTCGGTTTTTGATTAAGGGTTTTAAGTTTAAGTCGAATTAATGTAAAAGATTTTGTTAAAGTGTGGTCAAATGCCAATTAACAATAATATAAATAAATTATTGAAGTAATTATTTATTTAATAAATATTTCAAAAATACTTACTAAAATATTTAATGCTGTCTTTTACTTTCATACCACAGAAAAGCTCCGAAAAATAAATCTAGTTTACTTACTGTAAAACAAATGAATAAATTTACATGGAAACAAAGAACATAAATAACTCAAATAGTTTACTAATGTAAATAGTTACTAAGTAATTATTATTATTATTTTTATGTGTCTTTTTATTATCATTTATGACTAAATTATAAATAAAACAAAATTTAACAAAACTTTTTGTTTGCCATGGCACACTTGATTTCATAAATTTTTTTACGAATTTAGCAAATGCGTACTTTTGGCAATAACTTTTGAACGAATAAAGACATTGACATGCAGTTTTTTGATTTTTTGTAGTAAATTTAATTTAATTTTGGTTTTTAGATAAATAATTATGGCATTACATTTAAAATTTTAAAGAAAAATTTAAAAACCTTATTCTCGATAAATAGCGACCTCTAGCGGGAGCAGCAGAAGTCAGAATGAGCGGTGTTAGCTTTTTCTTAATCATCAAAGCTTCCTATTTTAAACGAAACCTAGTTTGCTAAATCTGGTTAGGGAAAACTAAAGTTATAAATATTTTAATTCATAAAATTTATCCCTCTTCTATCGCCCTTATTTTACCCCCAGAATAAAAAGTTATTAATGAAAAAGATACTCGCATCATTACTATGGTGGTATTTTTTTATACCTTATATAGGGCTATCCTCAAGAAAAATATATTTTTATAAAGGTATATAGGTACTACGCCCCTAGCGGTACTGCTAGGAACTTAAAAATATTTTCCAGCAATTTCCTATGGTCAATTTCCTTAATAGGATTTTTTCCTAATATCCTAGGACTATTAGTTACTGAGATATGCTACCTATCCACCCTTAATGAAATACCCTGTATAAAGAGGTAAAGTTTGTAACTTTGTTTTTGACTTTGTGGGTTTGTTTGTAGCCGCTAATCTTCAAAAGTACTGAACCTATCATAAAAATTCTTTCACAATCAGGAAGCTACACTATTCAGGAGTGTTAAAGGTTATGTTTTACTATGATTAAACAAAAGTTCAGACATTAACGCCCAACGTGCCCAAATGGGCACGGGTCGCCTATCTTGGATAAACTATAAGTAAAATTCGATATTGACGTTACTATTCTCAATAGATTTTAATGAGTTTTTTTTTCTAATAGATAGAGTGATTTAAGAGGAAGGTTTATATGTATAATAATATCCAAAAAACATAAACAAAGGGTTTAAAAAATAATTTTCATTTAAAATTCGATATTACTCAACTGATTTTGATACGTTTTCGAGTAATTCAAGAGGAAGGTTTATATGTATAATAATGATAAAAATAACATATACAGAGTGTTTAAAAATAGTTTGTATTTAAAATTCGATATTACTTAACAAATTTTGATGCGGTTTTTAATAGGTAGACTGATTCAAGAGAAAGGTTTATATGTATAATAATGTAAAAAAACATATACAGAGTGTTTAAACAAAGAGTTTACATTTAAAATTCGATATTGACGTTACTATTCTCAACAGATTTTAATGCATTTTTTTAAATTGATATAGTGATTCAAGAGGAGGGTTTATATGTATAATAATGTTTAAAAAAAATATACAAAGTGTTTAAAAAATAGATTACATTTAAAATTCGATATTACTCAACGGATTGTGAGGCGTTTTTTTTAATAGGTTGACTGATTCCAGAGAAATATTAATATGTATAATAATATTTAAAAAACATATACAGAATGTTTAAAAAATTGTTAATATTTAACATTGATTTCTTAACCAATTTTAATGCGGTTTTTTTCAATAGATAAAGTGATTCAAAAGAACGGTTTATATGTAAAATAATATAACGAAAAACATATACAGAGTGTTTAAATAATAGTTTACATTTAACATTCGATATTGACGTTACTATTGCAATTAAAAAAAAGTGTTTATAGGAATTGTGCACAGGTTTCTATGGTTTATAAAAAAAATAGAATTGCTCCACAGGGTGGGTCAAAAGATGTTATATAAAAAAACCCGTACAACTAAAATTCATTCTAACTATGTAATTAAACCATCTAGAGGTTTGCAAAATTGCACAAATATAAAGATTGGCAAAATAATTATTAGTATTAAAAAAACATTATACAGTACCATTTTTTTATTAGGTTTCTTATCACTATTCAACGGATTTTCATGCGGTTTTTCTTTATTAGATAAAAGTAATATAAGAGGAAGGTTTATATGTATATAATAATATTCAAAATATGGTAATTTTCTAGAAAATGGGAGCAACTCCGATTTTGACGAAATTTGGTATACGGGGTTTTTTGGGGCGCTGATCACGAATCTGAAAGAATTATTTGGCGGAAACGTTTCGTTCTCGAGATATCCATCATCAAAGTTGATATTTGAACTAACCTTATTTTCACTATATTCCCCCTTCTTTTTGCACACAATTCTTGATTTAAAGCTAAAGTGTCACACAATATTTGATTTTCATCTTTTAAAACCCCGTTTTCTACGTTTTTACATTATTTTTGAATTAAATTGCGTGGCTTTTCTTTGATAATCCGGCAACCATACATACACATAGGAACACACTGGGATTAAAATGATTCAAAGTATAGCTATGCAGTTTAATGCAAAAATAATGTAAAAAACGTAGAAAAGCGGGGTTTTAAAAGGTTGAAAATCAAATATTGTGTGACATTTTAGCTTTAAATCAAGAATTGTGTGCAAAAAGAAGGGAATATAGTGAAAATAAGCTTAGTTCAAATTTGAACTTTGATGATGGATATCTCGAGAACGAAACGTTTCCGCCAAATAATTCTTTCAGATTCGTGATCAGCGCCCCAAAAACCCCGTATACCAAATTTCGTCAAAATTGGAGTTGCTCCCATTTTCTAGAAAATTACCCAAAATATTTACGGTATAGGAAAGGGGAATTGTTTTACTACAAATTTAACGCGTGCGAAACCGCGGGCAAAAGCTAGTAAAATACATACTTTTTTATTTTGTATTCTCGTCTTCCCCATGAAAACCGTAATAACATTCATCAACAAAACACTTAGAATATTAAGCTTACCAAGGCGTGTTAAAAACATAGTTGCCTAATACTTAACTGCACTTACCTGAAAAAAAAAAGAAAATATATTAAGATCTTTTTATAAAATATTAAAATATAAAATTAAATAAGGTCAATACGAATTAAACATTAAAAATAAACACTACATTTATTTATAAATTAAATTAAATGCTTCCATCAGTAATAAAGAATAACGTCGCACCTTTATTTAAAATTAAGATACTAAAACTAAAAAGCGAAAAGCAATTTTTCCTCGGGTAAGTCAGAAATTAAAACTATACCACCCATATTTTAGAAATTAATCATACTGACAGCTTTAAAGCTTTATACACAAAACAAAAAGTTTTTATTATTGGAATCCTTAAAAATTAAAAATAATCGTTACAATAATGACCAATTACACTGGTATGCAAATTTTTTTGCTCCCTTGAATTATTACACACGATTTTTATAGAAGCGATACTTCTGAATAAAGATATCTAATCAAAAAATATGTATCACATCTAGTTTTTTGGTTATTACTTTTTACCGCATTTTTAGCTCTAAATTCAAATCTTAAATTTAATGACAAGACAGAATAAAGTAGTATTTATGCAAGAACGTCATAATCCAAAATTTTGTAACTATAAAAAAGGCTTTTCACAAAATGTGATAGCAAAAAACCTAAAAGCAGATATATAATTAGAAAAAATTACTTAGGAATTAATATTGATGCGTTAATACCATTTGATAGAGTGAAACAAAAGAAAATTTTCAGATAACTGTTGAGAAAAATTTCTGGCCATTTTAACTACTAAAGTAGAAAAGTCGAAAGAAGCAGGTAATATGCAGGTAGCTAGCTTTGATCCTGTTACGTATTTCGGGTATTAAAACGGTTTAAAATACTGTTCAAGTTTCAATACATCCATGAATTTGTAAAGATTTATACGTATTAAGTGTGTTAAATCTCGATTTGCGATTTTGAGTAGTGTCCTTAATGGTTTTAATGGTTAATTAACACTTTTTGTTAGTGGTGATTAGTGAAGAAAGCGCCATGTAAAATTTTTTTCTGAATGAGTAAAGAACTGTTTTTGAGGCTAAGCTCAGTATTTTCATACCTCAATTGCACTCCCGATAGTAGGTGTACAGTGGAACAGGAAGAAATCTTGAATTCGAACCATATTATTTTGATTATACACACGTCTTTTTATTTTAGATGTTAATGGCTCTTCTGATGCCATAATAAACGTTTTAATATAGGAAAAAGAAAGACTTTTTTATTAAAATGATAGCAAAACACACAGCTATTCACGCATAATGCTCATAAACGCGTGTTAGACATAACGAAGTAAATAAATAATAATATATTTATATCCATTTTAATGGTTAAACATGTCCAATCACCTGTTTTCTTAGGTTGCGCCGTTGACCACCAGAGGTCTCATTGATCTCTAAAATAGCCAATATGGAAAGCAGGGTTTTGATACACGTCGTTTTAAAGCTTTTAATAAGTACCCACTTTATAACCCTAAAATTGCAAGTCACTAGGCGCATTTAGGAGTACTCAGTCGCTTAATCCACTCTTTCCGCGGTCTTCGAGTAGTGCGGTTCACGTTTACGTAGAAGTCTACATACACACAAAAAATTCTAGTTTATATCCAAAACTAAAACCACTCTTGACGGGATTATCTTGTATCACCTGTAACTCCTTTTGCGCCCACAATAACAATATTAAGACAAGAAAACCCTAATCTTATTTTTAAAAACATGCTCGTTTTGAAATTCGAAATAAGTTTTTGTTTAATCAAGGTAGCTTTATATCTAATCAAGAACTTGTTAAATTTTGGATGAAGAAAAATTATTATTTTTAAATAACTCTTAAACTCATATTATTTTAATTACTTCTACAGTTCTCTCAATATTTTGACTGGCTTTAACCAATTATTTGCTTTAGGATTTACTCAAGTGTAACTTCTTTTACCTAAAACCTCTACATTATCGACCTAATATTAGCTATTCTTGGATTGAGTTTAAGCATCTTGCTTGGACAGTAATTATATTTGAAAGTGCCGCGAAGAACACGCGGTGCGGTGGCGCTCACCTCGACCAATAGCAACGCGCTTTGCGGCGGTATTTGATCACGCCATTTTTCATGTGTCCGAGACTGGAGATGGTGTATAGCGGGTGTGAATGTTTATGTCGATTTGAATATGGAATTGGAAAATTTGCTCACTGAATGGGAAATGATGGATTTAATCCCCATTTTTCAAGGTAAGTACACAAAGTAACAGTACAGTAACATTTTTTATATCAGGTGCAAAATACTTTTATAGGTTAGAATAACTAAACGTGTTTAAATAATTAAAAAAAAATCCATATAGGTAGGAATAGTCACTGCCACTGAAAGTGAAGCTTTATTATTTTATGGAAAAAATGGATAAAATAAATAGAAAAATGGTGTTTTTAGAGGTGGAAACTAAATATTAAGTACCAATTTAGCAGAAAACTCAAGAATTGAGTGCAAAAGAAGGGAGAAATAGTGAATTCAGGTTAGAATTTTATGAAATGTGTTTAAGTATAATACTGTTTGTTTATAAGGCATGGCTCTTCTATTTTATGTTAGATTACTTTTAAAATCTCTGGGTGCTTTTTTTAAATTCTTCCAAAAGTATTCGTATATTCAGTTCGTACAGGGAACAAAACTAAGGATGTTTTAATGTTTTTAGAAAGGTTTTGCTTATATAGCTTAGGTAGTATATTTAGCATTAAACTAAAAGCAAAACAAATTATATTTTTACCATTCTGTTAATTTCAGGTGCCTGACACAAAAGAGTTTCTATCTGTCTTTACTGCTTGAAACTTGTTGAAAATATGGAAAATGTCCCAAGAAGGTCTTATGAAACAAGAGTAGTATCCAGTTTATCATATCTTGTAAATTTTAATATTTTTTTAAGTTCTAATATTTTAGTTAAAACAATATAAAATGTATTATACTTTTAGTGTACATTTTAAATATTTAGGGCAATATTATTAAATTATGTGTTTTTATTGTGTTTACTTTAAATAATTATTTTTGCAACTGGGTTCATACCTTAAATAAAATTCAGGGCGTCCTTCCCGTAATGACATTGATTGATATAAAATACATTGGAGTCAAGAAAATTTTAAAAATTGTGTCACATACTAAGACTGGTGGAAGACTACACTATTTTGTAAAATCTGACTCTTTTGATTATATTGAAAAACTAAAATTTTTAAAAATATGTTGTAGTTTAGTTTTGTAGCAGTCTTAAAATGTGAAACACTTTTTAATTTTTTTGGCTCTAATTTATTTTATGTCAATCCTTGTAATTCCCGGGCGGAACTCAAAATGTATTCTAAGATATGAAACTATTTGCAATAATATTTAATATGCTTTGTTTAAACTTATCGAATTTTAAATCTAAGCAAAAATAGTGTTTGTATTAAAAATAATTATTCTTTAATAAAGATAATTTAGATTTAACCTGAGAATTGCATATAATTAATGCAATAATTCTTATACTTATTCCAAGTTTAGTTATTCTTAAGCAAATCGCAATTACAATTTTCATTAAAAGATTACTATACTTAAATAAAGCCCAGTTTGTTTTATATTAAGAAAGCTAAAATATTCGGCCCAGTATAGCTATACTTATTTAAATAATATATAAAATTAAATTAAATAAATTTTTAATATTGATTAAAGGGGTATATGTTTTCTCGAACAAGATTAGTTGTTATTGCGGATATATGAATGTAAGCTTGCATTCAGTCAAGATCATTACTCTTGAATATAGTGGATATTTTTTTCAGTGTAGACTTCCCGGGTAGGCGATTGAAGGCGTCGTTCGAACGTAGCTGTACCCTTGGGGATCGAGAAAAGATTCACGCTAAATTGGGGCTTCTTTCTTCTGGGGCTAAGCGCTGTGAGTGAAGATTCCTAAAGCATGAGGATTTTACGTTTTGGTGTTGAACACATGGTGTCTTCGTATGGTCGAGGAGGTGCGCATGCCTTGCGGAAAAACGTCATTAGTGAAAGTGACGGTTATGTGCGATACCAGTAGCAGCTGCTGGCTTAACAGTCACAATTTTTGCATGTTCAGAAGTTCATCGCGGTTGTTAATTTTTACAAGTGTTTCTTATTCATATGCTAGGAAAGTCTGGGAGTTTCGAGCTCGATTATACAGATTTTTCACAGACAAAGCCGGGAAAGTTTATAAGCAATAGCTTATATTATGACCGGAACAGGAGAACTGGCGAATTGACTTAGTATCAGAGCCATAAAACAAAGAGATAGATAGATAGATAGCCGCTTAACCGCTGGGTAAGCGGAGTGTTAAAATTGTTAAATTAGACCAATAGGATAGCTTTCTGTCGATAGTTTTGACACTTCGCTTATTCAGCGGTTAAGCTGCTGTTTACTCCTGAATGCACTCAATGTCTTTACCTACTACAAAATAAAGGTTCATTAATAATTACCTGAATACCTGATTTCAATGACAGTATTTCCGAAAATAATAGTTTCCCTGTAAAAATATCTTTAAAAGGGCTTAAAGAAAATACAAAACAAATTATATCTAAATTTATTAGTTTTAAAAATATGGCCATCCAAATCAGGTATTCAGGTAATTATTGTAATCACCATTTTGTAGTAGGTAAAGGAATTGACTTTATAGTCTAGAGCTATAAACTACTCGTCTTTAAAATAATGTGAACTAGACTCGCCTTTCCATTTTTTTTCCGGACGGCGCCCAGCATCACCCCGCGTACATAAAGATAAGGAAAAATTTAAATGAGTGTATACAGTGTGTCTACGTATACTTTATCTAAAACTAAATCCGTTGCACGTTACTTACCTGCAAATTTGCCCTGTTGCCAAGTTGTCATAAGAATCTGAGTTTTTATGCTTTATTTGTTTTCTCCCAGAAAACAAATAAAGCATAAAATACTTTATTATATGATGGCTAAACATTTTTACTATTCTTTTTATCTGGTTAGATACCTAATAGGTGTATCTTTTACCAGTTATTTTTTTTTCATAAGTAATGTCAAACTTTAGAATGTCCATTAGACATTTCATTTTTTTTCAGTTTTCTAACAATTTTATCAGTAAGTTTTTAGGTAAACTGTTTACCACATTTTTAAAACGCAACCATTGGCCCAGTTCCTGTCTCGTGTCTTGTTAAGATTTTATTTTATTAGATTAAAACAATTTCAACCGAGTGCTAATGCACCTTTGTTTATACTTTGAAAACTTTGTATTGTAAGTAACTTAATATAAAATATTTCATTATTTTGTTTCTTTTAAATTAATCATAACTTTTATTATATTGTGTAAGAGCATTTTTAACTTTAGAAAATGTTATTTGTGTGCCGAAAAGAAATTTTCCAAAATTCCCTAACGAACGTTATTGCTTGATTATTTTAAATTATGTAGCATCTTATTTATATAACAAATATATTATTATCCATATGCAGCAAAAAAACTGCGCACTGATTGGCAAAAAAATCTATTTTGTTTTGGCAAGTTAGTAGTTGGTGATTGTTTTCTTTGAGAAAATTAGTAATTAGCCAAAAACTTAAAAAAAAATTAGAAATATTATACAAATCGTTAACCAATCGATACTGCCGATCATTGACTTAAAGTATCTAATATTCGCTCAAAGTTGCTACTAAAATAAAGGATATTAAAACTGCAAACTGTTATTTACTCATCTATAAAAAAATACAGAGAATAAATTACATTTGGTCATAATGTTTAAATTTAGCTTCTTTAAAACAAAATATAGAAATTTAGGAAAATAAATTGGGATGATGTGGGACACAAACGAATTCTACTTATTTTGTTAAATTACCAGAAACACAATAAAGCTAAAATAATAAACACTTTTCGCGACTTTCCTTTATTAATAATACTTTGTTATTATTTCACATACGTAATTTTAAATGCATTTTTTGTTCTTTTTCACGCTTATGTATTGTTTTCTCTAACAGTGGCGGCGAATAAGTGGGTGCAAGGGGACCAATGCACCCATATGAGAAAATAACATTTTTTTTGGTTTTTTGTCCTCAAAAACATTTTTAAACTTTCTGCTATCATGCAAGAAGAAATGGAGTATTAAGGTACAGTACAAGGTACTTGCACACATGTACACTTTGCGCAACTTTTTATATCGGGATAATAAATAAACTTTATGCTTACACAAGCATGCTTGTGTATACCGGGTGTTGCTCCGTCAAGCGGGACATAGGGAATCCCATGTAAATTTTGAAGTAGTCAAATATTGGCTCCCCTAATTATTTTAGAAAAAAATGCTATTAGGATTTATTGAAGAGCACAGTAAGTTCCACCGAAAATGAAAATTTGAGCATTTTTCAACCAACCAGTAAAGAGTAAACTGCTTAATACTTCTGCAACGTAGTATCTCATTATGCACCCTGTACTCTAGAAATCAATGATAAAAACACCATATCGATTTATCAGTGACAATTTAGATCATTAATTTATATTGTCATTGCCAAAACTAAACAATTTTTTACGGGAATTTCAAAAGAATCCTCGCATTTCATTTTAGTTTACAGCTAATTCCAACACATGCACTCACAGTTACGCAAGACAATAAAACAATTTTTCTACATTTAGAAATCAATTTATGACGAAAATATCAGGATTTAATCAAATGCTCAAATATTCCTCCATTAACTGCCAGACAATAACCCAAACGATTATAAAACTCATTTCTTACGTTGGCTAGTTGGTACATCGATATTCTGCCACATTCAGCGGAAATAGCATTCCTTAGCTGGACTAAATTTTCATATTTTTTATTGGTAGCTTAGTTTTTAAATGTCCCCATAGAAAAAAATCGTTTGGCGAAAGATCACGTCGATTTTCTTCACATTTGCAATTATTGATTACTGTGCCTGTAGTTTCAAATTTTTTATCGTCCGTTCTATTGTCGATTTACTTGGTATTGGCCTATTGGGAAAATAGGCTGCAAACATGTCCGCTACTCTTCGATAACTATTTTCCTGGTAAAACCATTTTATAATAGTGATTTTTTCTTGATTTAAGTAGTTCATTATTTAAAAATGATGTGACATTGATCTGACAACTTGAGAGTTAAGAGGTTAAATAATGTTTCTAGTATTTTATTATAAACTTCTAATAATACAAGGCGCGTAAGAAGACAGATGATTCGTAACCTATTTAAGCATTTATCTCTTAGCTGGCGGACTGAGAAGAGCTAAAATTTGTACACTGGGTACAACTTTTTGTGCTCTTTAAAAAATCCTAATAATATTTTCTTCTAAAATAATTAGGGGAGCCAGGGATTTTTTCGCTCTTCAAAAATTTTTGACGCATGGCATCCATATAAAATCTCGAGAACTCGCCGCGCCTTTACTCTAGATTTTTCATTCTTCACTATACAGTATGTCCATGAATGGACTTTACAATAGGACAAATGGATCAAAAATGTAAATTTTCAAGAAAGTCGTGTATGGCAACTGCTATTGCTTCTTAAAAAAAAAAGATTCAAGTTCAGAAATTTATTTTGTTTGTTTGGTATAATTTAGCAATATGTTAAATAAAAAAGGTTTTTAGAATTAAATGAGAATTCCATATCGTAATCTTCACATAAAATAAACCAATTATTTACGTAATGTACCTAATTTTATTACAACCCAATAATAAATGTTAAAGTTTGTCAAATATATTTAAATACAGGGTGGGTCATAACTGTATAAGCATTTTAATATCCAATAAAAACATTACAAAACCTACACATATTTAATTGATATTATTTTAAACTAGTGGTGTGCATATTCGAAAGATCTTTCAAAACATTTCATATTTCATTGCGAAAGATCTTTAAAAACATTTATATTTCATTCCCGATAAGCTTTTAATCTGTCAAAATACCGATTAAACGATCTTTGCTTTTACCAGAATTTAAAAGGTTGCGGCAACCAAGGTTAGTTTATATTTATAAGGTTACGACACATCCTCAACTTTTAGGCGGTTCGAGGTCCGGGACGCAAGGAAGGGCACTTCACGGAGAAAAGTTGGCAAGACTGGGTAAAATCAAAGCTGATGATCAATCCACCCACCCACTGTTGTGTAAACGGTTTTCTATTAATACAATAAACTGTATATCTCCTGAACAACATGGCCGAACAATGGGAGATGTGACGTCATAACACGTCAAAGCAATATGGCCGAATGTCGCGACCCTATATAAACCGACTTTGGCGGCAACGTATTATTTCGAGTTTTGCCGCTAGTTAACCGTAAATATTACAGCTGATATTCTTTGTTCGTTTGATTACTAATGGTTTGCGGTATGTTTTATGGGTTGTCTATATCAAAAGTCTAGATATAATTATCATTTATCATTCATTTGATATCTTTCGTATTTGTGTTCGGTGTTTACGAATATTCGGAAGAAATATTCTAAACATTTCGAATATCTCGATGTTCGAATATCATTCAGAAGATCATTTGAAAGGTTCTAACACTATTTTAAACTACAAATAATTAAAATTTTTATGACCTTAAAATAACATTTTTTAAGTGACGTCCCTCACGTTGCTGACATTCTTAATCCGGAGTTGCATATTTTCAAAAATTTGGCGACAAATTGCTCGCAAAATGGCGTTTATTGACAATTTTGGTCAGTGGATAATTCCCAACAGAAACATCAAAGTCCTCTTTATTCTCCAAAGCTTTTTGTGTGGATTGCAATATCAACAAGTGGAATTATTGGTCCATATTTTTCAAAAATAAAGAGGAGTTGCCGTTACGGTGAGTAACGGTGGTAAGTAACTCTTTTGAGATGTTAAAAGGGTTTTCAGTCCCAGCTCTTCACCAATTTAAAGGACATAATGCTACAACCGGGGTTTAACAAGATGAAGCCACCTGCCGTACTGCCACAGTATTCATAGATTTGTTAAAGAAATGTATTCCTGGAAGACTCGTCTCACGAAGGGGTGATATTCAATGGCCCTGAGACCCTTTGTTTGACTACAAAGTTGCATTTTTAGTTGGTTATCGGAAAAATACAAAAAGCTTTATAGACATGCAGCTTTGTTTATCTAACAAAGTTTGCAGGAGCCATTAGTGACCCCTTGGTGGCAGTCAGAGTCTGAGGGCATAATCTATGCTTACTGTGTCCCGCTCGGTGTTGAAACCCGGTTGTTACACTGTGTCGCTGGATACGGTGAAAGGGATTTTAACATGCTCGAAGGGTTACTTACGTTGCTCACCGTAACAACTCCTCTTGTGGCACAACCTGTGCTATCCACGCAAACGTTGAAGGACTTTGTTTCTGGGCCGGGAGTATCCGCTGAGCAAATTGATCGTGAACGCCATCTGCGAGCAGTCGCCAAATTTCGGCTATACGGCTGCGGCGATGAGGGACGTCTTTGAAAATGTCTATTTTAGGTGGCCAAAGCCTTGGTATTTGCCAGTTTAAAATAGTGCTAGAACACCTTCAAGCTCTTCTGGACCATTCGAAATGTTTAAGAAGTATTTCTTCGAAGTATTAAATGGCCTGGTACCACAGATATCGAAGATGTCAATGAATGATAAATGACTATTATATCTGGAGCACATTCGGAGCAACCCATAAAGAGCCTGCCGCAAACCGTAGTGATCAAACGAACAAAAGAATATCGGCTAATGTTACGATTTACTAACGCAAACTCGAAATATACGTTGCCGCCAAGAAATCGGTTATATAGGGTCGCGGCGCATTCGGCCATGGCGTGCATGCGTGCATGTGTTCGCCATGCTACAGGTTTATTGCTGTTAATAGAAAAACCGTTTACGCAACGGTGGGTGGGTGGATTGATCATCGGCGATTGATTTGCCCAGTGCTTACTCTTGCCGTAATGGCCTGTCACCGTCGAACCCGGTTTGAGATGGGTGTGCCGCGGCATACACAAGTGGTAGCACGATGCTGCGTTTGGTAAGCAATCGTGTCGCGACGAGATTAAAAGCTTATCGGAGTGAAAATAGCAAAATGTTCTTAAGATCTTTCGCGGTAATATGAAATGTTTTGAAGATGCTTTCGAATGTACGCACGGTTAAAATAATATCAGCCGGAATTTTAATAATGTTTTATTGGATGTTAAAATGCATCTGAATTATGACCACCTATGACAAATATATTTGACATAACTTCTTTACTTATTGTGTGGAGTTGTAATAAAATTAGGTACGTGCGCAAATGTTGGTTTATTTATGTGAAAGATTACGATATGGGAAATTCTCATTTAATTCTAAAAACCTTTTTATATTAACATGTACTTAACTAGTACCAGGCAGAGCAAAAATAAATTTCTGAACTGAGTCTTTTTTGAAGCAATAACGGCGCCATACGGCACTTTCTTGAAAATTTACATTTTGTTGATTGTCTATTAACGAAGTCCATTACATGACAGACGCTTATGGTGAAGAATGAAAATCTAGAGCAAAGAGCGCGGCGAGTTCTCGAGAACTTTATATGAATGCCATGCGTCAAGAAACACGTGAAGAGCAGCACAACCTAGTAATCCCCAGATGTTTGAAGAATATTATTAGGGGTTTTAAGAGGCACAAAACGGCTTGCCGCAGTGTGCAGAATTTTAGCTCTTCTCGAGTCCGCCAAGCTGCAGCTAAATGGAGATTTTATCATCTGTCTTCTTGCGCTATATTAGTAAGTTTATAATATAAATGCTAGAACGACGATTGTACTGCAACCTCTCTAACGAGTTGTCATCAATCATTCATCATGCAAATGATGAACTACCAAGTCAGAAAAAATCTGTTCAAATGGTTTACCAGGAGAATATGTTATCGAAGGAGTAATCGCAGTTGTGTTTGCGCCTATTTTCCCAATAGGCGATACCAAGTGGATCGACAGTAGAACGGACGATAAAGGCTGAGAAACTACGAGGCATCGGCAATTGCAGAAGTGATGAATCGACGATCTAAACCGAAACGATTTTTTCTATGAGGGTGTAACTGAACTACCAATAAAAAATATGAAATTAGTCCAGCTTTAGATGCTATTTCCGCTCGATGTGTCGAAATCGATGTGCCAGCATGTATATACATGAGTTTTATAATGGGCGGAGGCAACCTCTGGCAGTAGTGGAGGAATATTTTGAGCATTTGTCAAATCGCAAACGACAGTGAAATGATTCATAATGTAGAAAAGTATTGAGCTGTATGTGCTTGCTGTAACTTTCAACGTTGGAGCAGCTGTAAACCGAGAAATGCGAAAATGCGGCGAAATTCGCTGTATGTGACGTATAGAAGTGGTGATCTAGAGCCGTCGCTGATAAATCGATATGGTGTTTTTATCATTGATTTCTAGAGTGCAGGGCATAATGGATCACCGACTGCAGAGAGTGACCAAGCGGTTGCCTCTTTACTGATTTGATTATAACTCAGAATTTTCATTTTCGAGTAGACAACATTTCAACGGAAATCTAATGGCATTTTCTAAAACAATTGGGGAATATGTTGTCTAGCGCCTCAAATTTTGTAAGTCCCTATGGCCCGGTGAGCAGCACCAGTATACAAGCATGCTACAGCTCCGTGTGCAAAGACCCATTTATTAATCCCGATACTTGCGCAAGGTACGCATTGCAAACACACTGTGCTGTACCTTAATACTCCATTTCTTCTTGCATGACTCTTTGAAAGATTCAAAAATGTTTTTAGAGAACAAAAAAACAAAAAATGTTGACCACTGTATGGCGTGGAGTCACGCTGCCCCCTTCCCACGCCATGACAAACATCTGGTAGAGAGAAAGGCTGTGCATAAAGCGTGAAAAAAGAACAAAAATGCATTTAAAGCACGCAATGTGAAATAATAACAAAGTATTGATAATAAAGGAAAGTCATGAAAAGTGTTTATTTTAACTTTTGTGTGTTTCTGGCTCGGTTTGACAAAATAGATTCGTTGTGTCCTACAGCATCTAGTTTATTTTCTAAATTTCTATATTTGTTTTAAAAAAAGAACTAAATTAACATTATGACCAAATGTATTTATTCTCTGTATTTTTATGAATGATGAAATATAACAGTTTGCAGTTTTAATATCCTTTTATTACAGTAATAATATGTAA
>JACEGR010008395.1:0-37509 GCA_014170235.1 Listronotus bonariensis
GGCAACAAAATTTATTGTTTAACCCAAATGTTATAAGTTATTTTTATAGGACTTACTTTGTCTGTTATCTGAACATGGTCTTAAGTTTGATCAATCATTTCATGAATTTCTAGGGTTACCTGCCGTGTCATTTGTAGTTAGTTAGTTGTAGTAACAAATTATGCTGTTTATATGACTGGATCTTTCTACCAGTCTCTGATAAAAGCTAAAAATAACAAAAAATTGGAACCAAAACAATATAAATACCTATAGGGTTATTTGAACATACCTTTTGGTACCTTACTTCTTGATAAAGAACACAGTTACTAGGTAATATTCCACATCATGTTCAACATGTTGTTTACAAAGCAAAATATTATTTTAATATTGATAATAAAATAGAAATAATATAATATACTTTTTTAAACTGTAAAGTAAGGTTAAGTGGAATCACATGTTCACTATTTACTTTGGCAATTCTTTGGTGTATTGTGGGTTGTCTCTTTTGCAAATTTCACCTAGTTTCTACCGTTAGATTTACACCATTAGTGGATCAGTTTATTTTAGTTTTAACTTTAGAGTTCAAATCTTAATTGTGTAGTAAGTTTTAATATTTATGTGTTTGAATGAGATAAAAAGTATACTTGACTTTGACAAATGTGTCATATTTTAATGCAGTGTTGTCCGCCAATTTGTGAAGTTGGCTATGCACGAACGAAGAACTTTTTGTTTTCATAAGAGCCTAGAGAAAATAAAGAAAAAACTAATAAAACGCAAACAAAAAGGCGCTTATGAACAGTGGAATAGAGCCCCAGGTCATCTAATAAAAACTGAGCCAGACATATTTATGTCTTTTTTATTTCTGAATAAAAAGAACTAAAATAAGCCTTTTGCCCATTTTAATTTAGTAGTAAATTTCTTAAGCCGCGTCCAGACTTGCAACAATTCGCCAAATATTCGTCAAAACTAGCCAACCTGTTTGCGCGTTTCTTGGACGCCAAAAACCGACAAGCTCTGAATCCCCGGGAAGTCATTCGCCAAGCCCTTGAAACGACGTGAATTCCGTCCATGTCTGTCAAATAATAATTTTCAAAGATTTCCCTTTAGATTCTACTGAAAAATAAAGAAAGTAAAACTGAAACTTTTTTCTTGAAGGCCCCTTTTTTGGTCTTCAATTTTTTAAATTAGGAAGTTTTTATTTGGGGTTAACAGGAATTGGAAGTGTACAAGGGCGGCCCACTACAAAGAAGTTTGGGAACCCCTGGTTTAATGTATAATATTATTGAAATTAAAAACTCCAAATAAGATTTTATTGGCACACAAAACTATTCAGACTTTATATTAAAAATTATTGTTTTCTTGAATTCATTTTTCTTGGCCGATAGTAATATTTAGTGTTTTTAATTCAAATGCACCTATACAGTGCATTTCCTCAATGTTCCCGCTTTTTATTTTTTAAACGAATCAATTAAAAACTTAACACTTTATAGAACATATAGTGCAATTCTTTAATGTCCCCCCTTTCATTTCTTGAACGGATCAATTTAAAAAGTAAAACTTTGGGATATAAAATTGATGCATAATTGCTATATTTTAGAGTTTTGGGTCACATGGAGGGCCGTACCACTCCTCCCGGTCATTAACAATAAAAAGGTGGCAACCCTAGTGGTGCAAGGTGCCAGGGCGCAACGCTGCGGGGGCGGAAAATTGTGAAATCAAGGGCGAAAAGTTTTGAAATGAAGGGCGGTATTTAGAAAATGAGCATGAGAATTTGAAATTTTTTTGCTCTTTAAAAATGTTTATACCTCAATTTACATTTTGTTCTGGGGTGGCCAATAATCACCCTAGGAACGGCCCTGGTCACATGATTTTAAATCTCCTGAGTATTTTTGAATCCTAGATTATAAAATCAATAACTTTACCTAATACAAAATGGCGGTTCTTTAAAAATTACCTAATTACCTAATTTTGATGGCCATATTTTGGAAACTAATAAAGTTAGATGAAATTTATGTGGTATTTTCTTAAAGATCTTTTTAATGGTAATATAATATACAGGTGCTTCGTTAAAAAATAGTCAGGTATTTAGGTAATTTTTAAAGTACCGCCATTTTGTATAAGGTGAAGGTATTGACCTAATATTTTAGGGTTATAAAGTACTCGTCAGGGGCTTTAAAATAATGTGTCACAAGACCCCCTTTTCATTAAACTTTTTTTTTCAAGCCCAGCTTAATATTTTTATCTGTCAATTTCACTCTAAAATATAGTGCATCAATTTTTTATTTCAAAGTTTTACTTTTTAATTTGATCGATTGAAAAATAAAGTGGGGACACAAAAGAAATGCACTGTCTAAATGATGCACAAATACTAAGTTTAAGAGTAAAGTTGACAAATGAAATATTCAAGATGGCTGCTGGGCCCCATCTTAAACATCTATTGTAGCACATTAGTTTAAAGCTCCTAAAGCGTACTTTAAACACTAGCCCTAAAATATAACGTTTATAGTTTTACCCACTGTAAAATGGCGGTATGCTAATAATTACCTGATTGGGATGGCCATATTTTCTAAACTAATAAAGTTCAATCTAATAAATGAGGTATTTTCTTAAAGTTTTTTAAAAGATCTTTGTAATTGTAAAAATAATAATTAAATACAAAGTTGGACAAAAGTAAAACACCCTATAAATTATACAGGGTGTAATTTAATTTATGGCCGAAAATACCGGGTAGGATTTCTTATCTTATTTTAGGAAGAAAAGTTTATATAAACATATATCATGAACCTCTTAATTTTTAAGATAGAGAGTGTTAAAATTACAAAAAAATCTATTTTGTTTAAATATCCTAACCCCTCTTTACCCAATTTTGTTTTAATTTGGCAGTTTTATTATTGACATTAGGGGGTAATTTATCACGTACTTAATTACAAATAATAAGCCCAGTGGCGTCTCGAGAGGCAACAAAAAAAACGGTACGCCACTGACTGTGTAGATATGTGTAAAATTTTTGTGCTTTCTTTAGATTAAGCAAATAAAAATACTGCTTTTATGTTTCCTAATTTTTTTCCGTAACTTGTTTAGTTTAAGAAAATAAATTCATTCAATTGCATAATTTTTAGACCAAAAAAGAACTAATAGGTTTTATAATTTTTAATTAGCAATTATGTAACAAAAATAATAAAAAAAAAATAAATAAGATTTATATCCAGTATAACAGTTTTTACTAAAATTAAGTTTTCGAATTTTTTTTTAATTTTAACTCCTAGCTTAAAAGTTAAGATGTTTAGGACATATGTTCATATGAACTTTTCTTCCTAAAATAAGCTAAGGAATCATACCCTGCATTTTTAGCCATCAATTAAATTACACCCTGAATAATCATGAAAATTATCTCTAAAAGAGCTTTAAGAAAATACCAAATGAATTAGATCTAAAGTCATTAATTTAGAAAATATGGCCATTCAAATCAGGTATTTAGGTAATTATTAGTACGTACAGCTATTGACATTATTTCTAGGGTTATAAAGAACTCGTCAGAAGCTTTAAATAATTTGCCATAAGACCCCCTTTTCATTAAAATTTTCCTTTCAAAAGGGCGCCCAGCAGCAATCTTAAAATTTGTATTGGTGAATATTTCCCCAAAATATATTATTTACGCATAAATTTCATTTCCTGGTCAAATTCCTATCTAAATTAAAAATAAATAAGAACACAAACTAATTATGCCAATAAATGGTTTCTATTAATTTACGCGAAAACCGTACATCAAACAAAAAAAAAAAAGTCAAGAGATAAAATTTGTTTTAAACTACACGAGGATATAGAAAAGAATTTTTATTTTCGAAAAATGCAGTAGCGTAAAGATGGGTCCATATTTAATTCATTCTGAAAGCGATGCCGCCAAGTACACAAAAAATGATAAAGTAAACAAACCCTTTTGTGAACAATGATTTATTGCAGCAAAAAATAGTTAACCCGACGAGTTTCTAGTACCACGCCACGTGCCACCGGTTTTATAGTAGTACAAAGGCGAAATAAGAGAATGTTTTGTAAATAGGTGATACGTGTTTTAGCAATGTATTTTTTATTATTTACCTAAAAATATGTAATCAGGCTCTGTCCGAGGCTATGTGCATTCGAATTACTTTATCATTTTTTGTGTACTTGGCGGCATCGCTGAATTAAATATGGACTAATTTTGTCTAAAAATAATTCCCATAAATCCCTTATGGAGCCTCGAAACTTTAAATCGCGCCAATCCTAATTTAGCCCAGGATTTTAAAAGCCATCCCTATACCATTGAATTTGTAAAAAAATATCTATATTTACGTGTTTGATTTTTTTTTAAATAAATGACGGTAAATACATACCCTTAAGTTAGCTGTTTATACCTGGTTGGCAGGTAGGCACAAGAAAAATGTAGCCAGGTTTGGCATTATCTACCTACTATAATTAACTCAACTTACTATTTAACTCAAACCTACTTGATCACTATCGCAGAACCAACCAGAATTTTCCAACAAATATTTCATTTTCGCATTATTCTACACAGAATAACTTTACTTTACCTTTGTTTTTCAACACTCCCTTATATATATTCCCACCATGGACATACTCTCCACCAAACATAATTTTTAACCTACAACACACACCGATCGTTTATCACAAATAAATTTTATGAAATCCTGCAAAATAAATTTCCCCAATACAACACTGTATATACTGATGGATCCAAAACACCTTTAAATACTAGCTGTGCTCTTTTCTCTAAGTCAATAACACCACGCAGCATTAAATTAAACAAACTAAATAATATTTTTTCTGCAGAACTTTATGCCATTAAAGAGGCTTTAAACACCATAAATAAACAAGTATATAACAAATGGGTTCTGGCGGTAGATTCAATGAGCGCGCTTAAAGCTATACAGAATATATTTAACAACAATGCATTAATTATTGACATCCTAAATATAGTAAACAGACTGGTCATAAAAAAATTCTCCATCTTCTTTATATGGATACCCAGTCATATAGGTATCTATGGAAATGAAAAGGCTGATTACCTCGCAAACCACCCAAACGAAAACTGTTTTCGTATTCATTCGTATATATAGACAAAATATTTTCACAAAGTGTATTCAAACCGATAATAAAAAAGATAGAGTCCAATACCTCTCAACTCGAATGGGACTTGTTGGAGAGAAACAACAAACTACAAAAGATTTATGATATCCTTCCCACATCTCCGATTACCCCATTCCTCGATAGACGCAAACAAAGTATTATCCATCGTCTACTCATTGGACATACATACCTCACCCACTCATATCTTCTAAAATCTGAAAATCATCCCTTATGTCCACTGTGCAACAACCCCTTAACTGTTGAACACTTAATGATATCGTGCAAAGACTTGATAAATAGAAGACACCACTTCAGCATCGTTCAAAGCAACATTAAAAAGCATTGGAACCTTCAAGCAAAAATATCGACAACATAATATTATTCTTAAGACACATAAACGCTCTGCACCTTATTTAAATAAAATACAGAATTAGGACGAAAAAACCCACTAGAAAGGGTGCTAAATGGTCATAGTCACTGATGCGCCCTTTATAACTTTTAAATTCTCTCTCTTTCTCTCTCTCTCTCTACCTACTATAAACTTTTCATTTATATAAATACAAAAAAATGTTACGTTATTCACGTTTTTTTTTAATTTTTAGTTACACTAGTCAGGGTACGGTTTGTGAATCCCTCGGCAATTTATTTATTAATAACTTTTATAGTTAAAAAAATATCAGAAAAAAGGATGAGGGGTCCGTTTATATAGATGGATCTTGTACTATTATACATCATGGCTTATTTAATTTAAATTAAGATGCGAAGTGCTTCTTTAAATGATTTTTTATTTTATAATATTCGGCTTTTTTTCAACATTTAAATCAATTACATCCTTAGATTATCTTAAGAAAAAACTGTACTTAAATATTTTTTGCAAACCATTTTAATTGTTGTAAATAAGCTACACAGAAGAAACAAGGAACTGGTCTCAATTAATACATGAGAAAATGTTAGTTAGTAAGTTTAGGTATCTAAAAATCTCTTATGTACTTGTAATTATAGGTCGTAATTTTAAAGAGACAAAATAATGTTAGGAATTTCTGTGTTAAAAGCTTTCCGCTAATAAGTCATAATAGGCGCAGAATACAAAAGTGGGACCATAACCTAACAGGTGCTTAACTATCTCCAGTGTGCCTAATAGATATAAAATACCCGTAACTCTTTGTGCATTTATTAAAGCATGCAGTAAATGCATTAAATATTATTTCTCTTTAGTTGAAAAAAGTGGTTTCCATCCGGTAGTTTGCGGCCCACATGTGTTTCGACAACAAAGAATGGAGAGCCTCTAAAGATTCTTCTCAAAAAAATAGTATGACATAGTAAATTCCCAACATTTTAATTTTTTTAAATCTCAAAATCGTGCTGAGAATACCCTTCCACAATAACAACTTAAGTATTATTCATTCACAATCATAGGCTTTGAAAAATTTAACTAAAACCTTAGATAATAGATAACGTCATAAAATTTATCATGACATTGGTAAATACAAACAAAATTAGTGTTCTTAAAACCCTTTAACGGCGATTTTTTTTTTTTTTGAGAAAGAGTTTAATTTATGTACAAAAAAATAAAATAAAACTAACAGAAAACGATACATTAAGGTTATACAGTAAATTGGTGATGGATGTATTGGGATCTCGGAAACCATAGGAGATAGAGAAACGGTTAAATGGGGAAAGTTTTAGGCAATTTTATGAGTAACATCATGCCGCTTACATAGTGAGTCTGGCTGTTCAGGTTTTTGAGATATTTTCAAAAAACTGAAATGTTGCATTTTGAAAATAGGCTGTAACTTTTTATTTATCAAAATTTTTGAAATCTGTGAAAACATTTTCAAAGCAACTTTTTATGTAGAATACACCTGTGTAGTCAATTTTTTTCGCCGCGTTTCAGTTTTCTGGAGCCATCATCAGCTTTCTTTTTTCTTGTGGCGGCCATATTGGATTTTTACATCATCGTTTAAAGCAAAAATTACAAATTCTGTGATGTATCACACTTTGCTAAAAAATATAATTTAAGCGATGAAAAGAGAAAGAAAGAAATCTTGATAAAACAGGCAACGTTGCATAAAAAACACTCGAAAAAACAACACGGAATAGAACTTAAACGCATAGAGGTTAAAATTAAATCGAATAAAACATATTGGTAAATCAAGAGAATCTTTTTATAATAGGTTTTTATTAATGAACGTCAAAAACAATGATACACAACGCAAAGAAACTTTAAACTTAAAAATTAAATATTTAACACATTAATGTTAAAAATGCTGGCCGTTTTTATTAATACACTTTTGACATTTTGTAAAAACCGTTCTTGATACGCGATTTAACGTATTACGATTGATCGTGCCTAATACATCCCTCGTTCTCTGTTCAAGTACTTCTCTACTTTCGGGAGGATCAAATTCGTAAACCTCGTTTTTAGCATGAATGGGCCGATAAGTCGATTTCCTAAAAGACGAATTTACTTAAGTAGATATACCTTTGACAATAATAATTATCAATTAATTAATTAATTAATTGTTAATCAATAACTATCTGGTTATCAAGTAGGTATTGGTAGGATTTTAAAAATCACTATCTTGATTTATGTAAGACGTTGAGAAAAGATTTCAAGAAAATATTTTCTTACCAAAAATGCCACACCATACATTAAATCCGAATCTTATTTGAAGCCTTCGCTGGTTTCGTAACTCTGGATTTTCTGTCGTCCAATGATGGTTATTATGCCGATTAAATACGCCACAGTTATTAAATCTTGTCTCGTCGGTCCATATAACATTGGTATAAAAATTGGGATTTTCACGGCATTTGTTTACGTACCAGTTCGAAAATGTCACTCTCCTAGGATAATCACCTTCTTGTAAGCCTTGAACTATTGTGGGTTTGTATGGGTGATATTTGTTCTTTTTAAAACCCTATGAACTGTAGATTTTGGAATATGTATTTCTCTGTCGGCTGTCCTTGTTGAATTTGTTGGGTTCTCATTAAAATATTGGCGAATATTATTATCACGTTCCTCATTTTCCTTTACATAATTCTTTGGTCGGGGTTTTTCGAAACTTCCAAAATTTAATAAATTTCTTACAAGCTTTGGGAAATATTGCAAATTAGTTTGGTGTCTTTCGGGATAATCTTCAAAATATCTATCCAAAGCATTGTTTGTGTTTCTCTGGCTCGCAAAATAACATTGAAGCATATCAAGTTTTTCTTCATTAGAATAATGTGCAGCCATCGCGACAGGTACACTTTAAAACTTAGTTTGACATGAAGCCAGAATATTGTTATGTTTCGTGGAAACTGGCAATTGTTATACCTAGGCCACTAGATATTTTAGGATAATATGTATCACTTAATAATTAAAAAAAAAAACGAATGGTTGCGTTAAAAAAGAACCGAATTGTCGCTTATTAATTTCTATTTTGTTAAAAATTTGATGTATCTGTGATGGCATTTGTCTTTCAAAATATTAATTAGGGATTTAGCTGTTGACTTTCAAGGGTTTATTGTATATATTTTATGGTTTCGATAATTGCTGATGGAGATCTATGGTACGAAAACAAAATAGGTTTACCAATATGTTTTATTCGATTTAATTTTAACCTCTATGCGTTTAAGTTCTATTCCGTGTTGTTTTTTCGAGTGTTTTATTATGCAACGTTGCCTGTTTTATCAAGATTTCTTTCTTTCTCTTTTCATCGCTTAAATTATATTTTTTTAGCAAAGTGTGATACATCACTGAATTTGTAATTTTTGCTTTAAACGATGATGTAAAAATCCAATATGGCCGCCATAAGAAAAAGAAAGCTGATGATGGCTCCAGAAAACTGAAACGCGGCGAAAAAAAATTGACCACACAGGTGTGTTCTACATAAAAAGTTGCTTTGAAAATGTTTTCACAGATTTCAAAAATATTGATAAATAAAAAAGTTACAGCCCATTTTCAAAAATGCAACATTTCAGTTTTTTGAAAATATCTCAAAAACCTGAACAGCCAGACTCACTATGTAAGCGGCATGATGTTACTCATAAAATTGCCTAAAACTTTCCCCATTTAACCGTTTCTCTATCTCCTATGGTTTCCGAGATCCCAATACATCCATCACCAATTTGGGACACACTGTATAGAGATCTCTTCTAAAAAAAGGTGTTTGGTTCATCATTACGATATTAAACGTTGGAAACTGGTTACTACCTCATTCAAGGAATTGAATTAAAAATTATCAAAATTCATCAAAACTTTTCCCTGGCGTTTCGATTTTTATAGTTTTCATCTAAAATATTCCAAATGTTTTGCTTTTTTTAAACTGCACTATACTTTTGACACTTTATATTGATAATGAATATCTAGGAAGTAACTCCGGTTAGTGACTTTTTAATCCCTAATTAGGCGCGCCGGTATATTTTGTACACCAATCTTAAAAACCCACGATAAACGCGCAGCGTATCATGTAAATAGTATATGTATATTCAGTTGCTATGCCTTTACTCCAATAATTTATACTTCTGCGTGCAACCTAGGCATAAGCTCGCGCTGTACATGTGAAGGGGAGGATAACCATCTGAATGTTTTAAAAAGTGTTCGTCGAAAGGAGCAACTTAAGGTGGCGCCACAATAGCCAGAGGAGATTTTTTAACCAATGAGCATGAATTATTAGAGTGAGATACAAAATGAAAAAGGACAGATAGATACAAAATAAAAAAGGAAAGAAATACCAACATCCCTCCACTGGCTACTGTGGCGCCATCTCAACTTGCTACATTCCAATGGCCACTTTTTCAACTTGTCAGCCATAAAAGATGGTTATCCTCCCTCCACCATCCATAATCTCGCGCCAGCTGACAAAAATTGCAAAGCGCCTGCATCTGAACGGTTACCTTTATACCTTTCTTTTGATAGTCAGACATAGGGCATAGAGCGGACGTAATTTGATAAAATTTGTTAGGTTAAATGTTGGTTGGGTAACAGTTTAATATACGGTTTTCTGCTATTTTCAGGGTTTTTTAAAAATTATTGATACTTACATATTTTAGACACTCTTCTAAATAAAACGCGCACATCCAAAATATTCCTTTTAAAAAATATCAGTTAACAAACTTACGGGGCCGGGGAGTGAAAAAGGGTGCTGGGCGGGGTAAAATTGGTAAAACGAGATAATGAAACTGAACATCACATGTAAAATTAAGTAAAAATTACATTTTTTCCACATATTTTTAAGAATAAAGTTAAAAAATATGATAAATATGAAAATTGTTAATTCATAATCTAAAAGTAAGAAAAAAAAACGACTAAAAACATCAGTTTTACCATGTTAAATATGGAAAGCATTTGACAACATCCAAAGGGTCTGATTCTATTTATAAGTGAATAAAAAGAAATAATTTACACAAACTGGATTTATAAAGTGTGTATTAGTCTCTGGTGTAATTAAAGGATTAAAAAAAAGCGTTGACTTACCAGAACTAACCTGACAACCCTTTATAATCTCTCTTTTATTATTAAACATTTATACAACGTTGCCAATTGTCCAAATTAAAAGTGGACAAATGCCAAAAAAAAAAAAAAATTTATAAAAAAAAATAAAAAGCTGTTTTTAAATAAAATTTGCACAAAAGTCAGTGGCGTTACATTTTTAGTTAGAAATATTCGTTTAAATGCTGCTTCAGACGGCACTGGACTAAATATATATTTTTTTAATCAAGTTAAAAATACATTAATCTTTTAATGCTACAAATAACACTGTTAAATTTTATTCAAATTGGATAAGAAATATTAAAGATTTTATTAAAGAAACATTTTCTTTTTAAGCTTAACCCCTGTATCTGTTAAACAATGAACTAAAAAAACAATCAGGACCCATGTTTATATCATTTTTTTTTTATATTTTTAATAGTAGAATCTTCCTAAAATTGTCTTATTTTGCAATAGCATGTGGACATATTTTTGAAAGTGTATTTATAATAATATGATTTTATATAGGCAGTCTCCCTTCCACCCTCAAAACCTAAATTCTAGCTAGGCCAGTTGTTAGGAACATTTATATTTATTTTAAAATAAAATTTAGTATTTAATAAATTTAATAAACTGCAATACCTAAATCTTTTGATAAATAATATAGCCGGCAATTAAAAAGTAAAATATTAATTCGTAGGTCTTGTGAATATTTCTGCTGAAAAACTAAAACTCTTTGTCAACTAATTAAAAATAAAACCAAACTGCATAGAGATAATATATGTAAGTAGCAACAGTGACATATCTTATGCAAGTTATAAAATAAACCGAATTAATAATAATGTTTCCTCTCAATTATTTTCTGCTTATTAAATTAACAATTATAATAGACCATCAATAATAAATTTGATTGAAAAAATAAAACTTTAAGTACTAACTACTATAAACCTGGCCTGCTTTATAGATTATATTTTAAATATCGTCATTACCTTCACGGTAATAAGGAAGCACTCATAATGCGGTTCGTTAGAAGTAAAGCAAATTTTCAAAGCAATAAATTAAATGCGTAATTTTCAGGCCATGTCAGTTTTGAATTAATTTGAAAGAGGAAATTAATTAAATGATTGATCTTGCTTTATTATAATGCGGATTTTATAGCAGATACTCTAAATTTGTAATACCTTGGAAGTGTAAAGAAGTTTAATTTTGCAGGAAATAGTGTTCAAACGCACTGTATTAAAACGTGTACCACGTTTTTTGTACACCCATAAAAAAACTTAAAATACGTCAATTTTTATTTTTAGAGTTACATATTTTTATCTCAAAATTTACCCGGTTAGGGTTTCCACTAACCCACAGGTCAAAGGTTTAGATGGCCAACAGCGACCGGCTTATCTGCGACCGATAACAAAATCGGCGCACTAGCTACCGAATTTTTGAACCCCCATTTTTCCACTTGGTGGGTCTAGAATACATTAAATTAAAGATCCACTGTTGACAAAATGTAGGTGAACTGTTAAAGATATTTCTTAGAATCAAAAAGGGTTCTACTAAGGGTAGGTACTTAATTAAACCCGAAACTAATACACACTTACGAATGGTTTGTTCTGGTAAGCAACGCCTTTTTTTAATTCCTTTGTTAAACCCAACACTAATACACACTTACCAATGGTTAGCTCTGGTAAGCCACCCTTTTTTTAATTCCTTAATTAAACCCAAGACGAATACACACATACATATACTGCAATACGTATATTTTTTTATTTTATATTTACTTAAATTTTTAGGCATCTATATGCAATAAATAAATAATATTATAAATGTATTTACAATTTTTTTACTTTTTTAAATATTTCACAAAAAAAGAAAACAACTGGATGGGAAGTCTTTATAAACAACTTGGCAACAATGCATGCCCCATTGCGGTTCACACTTATTTAAATCCATAGGTCGCTTATAGGTCGGTTTAGTTGCTTTTTAATGATCGGTCGCAAATAAGCCGGTCTCAGATAAGCCTTTTTCATCTTAAAGGGTTTTAGAGTATTTTTAAAAATCGGATCCGTAGTTTCCGAGAAAATTTACTATATTTTACTCCTATTATGTTTTTTTTTTTAATTTTTTAAACGGTTTAACTTGACCTGTTTATTTATTTAATATTTGGTGTTTGTTATTTATTTATTTGGGTCAAATGTAGTAATTGGAATTTGACCCCCTTCCTGATAACCAATTAATCTGAAATTTGGTGCACTTACTTAATCTTAATGACAATATAATATAATAAATAAATCGTTGATAATACTAAAAATAAACAATAAAAAAATACTTTAACTCTTTGTACCTTGGAATGCATTTTCGAACCTATGTTCATATGAACTTCTTTTGTATAAAATTAGGTCATCAATATGATTTTGTTTTTTTTAACGCAATTAAGAAACACCCTGTATATTTTAAATGTATTTATCGTTGCGAAACCTTTAAATCTACGTAGAAAATTAACATCTACAAAACAGTTATAAATTTTGTCCACGGCTAAAGGGGGGCAGCTTCTCCCCTCCCCGCCGATACCTGGCTACGCCCATGCAAGTTCCTTAGCTTAGGGAGATTTCCATACATAGTGAAGATATACAAAAAAAAACTTGATTGTTGTTATTGTAACATATCAAAATGCAAGAACAGGGTTGGCTTAAATCATCACGTGTAAAATTTTTGCGGCTTAAATCTCTAGTAAGAATCAGTGCCAAATATACTTTCATAATACCACGAGATATATTATAGTTCAAAACCTTTAAATGCGCCATGTATTGACAACAGAGGAGGTGATCTGCAAACCGCAGTTTTTGACAAAATCAACAAAACTAGGTTATGTATGGAATATTTTAAATAGTGTTTCATGGCCAAATTAGAGATTTTCTTAATAAACTATATTCATTCTATCCCAAGTTCCTAAAAATGTTTGACATTTTATTTACGTGTGCAACAGAAAGCTGTTTTTCTTAGAATAATCTCTATCTATGCAAAAACTGGGTTAGGGGGTCCGGTAGAAAAATGACCAAAAAAAAACTCCCCACTCAACATTGTTTATTTCAACATTGCTTTTTTGTTGTTATCAAACATTTTTGAAAAAAAATACCAAAAAAGGACCCAATTTAGCCTACAGTTTTACAGTTCTCCAGCACCTATGTTTCTTGCTTACACACATTTGGGGGCCCCTGTAGCTCGGGACCCCGTATCATTGATACGGCTGATACGGCGGAAACCATGCCCTTGTTTAACTTATTCCCTTAGCAAAAAAAAATCATTTTAACTCCATAGTGCCTAAAAATTGGACGCATTTAAACAAACAAACAAAAAAAAGGAACATCGCATCTTAATTTCCTACGCAAAGTTGAAATCCTGAAATGCGTCTTTTTGGCTTAGGACGCAGAACAGATGTCCAAGATACGTTATTAATAGAAGATACGAAGTCTCTTAACGTTCAAGAAATCATGGCATTTTAATATTCAATAAAACAGAAAAGCATATTAGCACCATTAGGTATATGAGTTGATAACGCCATTGGCAAAACTTGGATAGTTTTCTAGTGTAGCACGTCTTAAACACGAGAATTTTACTGGTTTAAGTCTTCCTTATTTTAAACATTAAATTGTTTTAGTGGTAATAAATTTGCCATTGACTTTTATCGAGTATTAAATAGATACTAAGATATAGGCAGACATAGCGGTCTTTGAAAGAAAGGTAGTACATTTATGCTCAACACTGTCCTGGTTATAAAAGGTGTTCATTTAAAAACTTACAACCCAAATTAGGTGCGAAACAGTGGCGGCTATGCAGGTGTAGTAAGTGAAGTGCCACTTCCCAAAAATAAATAATAAAACATAAAAAACATATTACTAATAATCAATTCATTTTTCTCATTTCTATTCCTTATTAAATTCGCCATGAAAAATCTAGCATAAAAAATAACCGCTGGCGCGAGTCGCTTTCCTCCTCTTCGGCAACGCGACAAGTGTATTGCAAATATAAAATGGACCGAAGTATACACCTCATGCCGGGTTTTGTTTACGCTTTGACGCTCCGTTGCCATGACAACGCTATACTTGCCAGTGGCCAGAATCGCGGGTGGCAGTATCGGGTGTATTGCTTGGTAAATCGCTAGCCTTAAAAAGATAATAGGTTTTGGTCGTTTCGTTGGTTTTTACGTATTATTTCGATTGTTTCCGTTTGAGTATTATTAGCGACAGTGATTTTCACAGGAAGAAATTAAAGGACAGTACAGAGCACTTCTCTATGAAATATTAGATAATATTTTGATGGAAATGGGAGTAAGATTCGAATATTGTTACAAACTACAATTTCTTTGTCTTGCTGATACTGCAAAGTTTGGCCAGTATAACTAAACTTTTCCCACTGATTCTTTTCAAAATTTATTGGAGATTTCCAAAAAATAGCGGCTCAAAAATAAACTTGACCTAATATTTGCTGATGAAAGTTATAGAAATATTTCATTGCACACATTTTTACCAAGCCGTATAAACTTTTTTCGCTAATTTTAACGATATCGTCGACAAGCGTGTCAGTGGAACTGAGTTTTTCTTGCCTTAAGCGTTTAAAAACTTTCTTAAGAAACACTATATTCCAAGATAGACTTTTATCTTTGGCCAATATTTCAATTCAAAAGGAGCTTCTACAGAACTGATAAAAACTTATCCATTTTATGAATATATAATTGATAAATTTGCTGCATTAAAAGATAGAAGGATTGATTTGGTGTATAAAATTTAGGTGATTTTAGATATTAAGACTTTTCACTTAGACTTTTGATAGTTGAGTATTTTCAATGTTGCTAAAATGGTGAATGCGCTTTTTTTCCTTCCTGCACTACACCTGTTTTTAGACCCGCGAGCCGCCACTGGTGCGAAAGGAGACAGATTTAAGAAAAATCGCCAAAACACGTCAAAATATATGAAAGGGGAACGTTTTTAACAAAAAAATTAGACGGCGCCCCTTCAACACTTAAACCATCAGGGCTACCACCCCAAACTTCTTAAATAATAAAGGGGGTCAAGTGATAATCATTTCAAAGCTCCTGACAAGTACTTTATAATCCTAGAATATAAAATCAATGGGCCATATGAATAAAAAGAAGCAAATTCTTTTGCTTATAAGTAAAAGGTATTGATCATAATATAGAAATAAAGAAGGATTTACTTTAAACGTATGAGCATTTGCTTACAAGTGCGATTATTTACTTATAGAAAATTAAAGCTACTGAAAAGCCATTTCATGGTGCGCGTCATGCAAACTTGCGCATATGTAGGACACGTCAGTTAACGTTTTAGTTTAGAAACGGCGTTTACGGGGTTATATTGTTGGTTTTGCGTTAACAAAATGGCTTTTTTGGCGCCAGGAAGATGTAATGCGTGAATTTATAGATATGTACCAAGGTTATCCATGCTTTTAGAAAGTTAAAAGTAATGAATACATTGAATTTTTTTTTTTTTTTTGCTGAATTACGCTTGTGTTCAAGTTGATCACACCACCAGCTGCCAAAAATTGACGCTAAACCGACAGGTACATCTGAATCGTGTGTATCAAAAGCTTTATTTTACATTTGCTTGCATGCAAGTGCGTTATATTATAAGTAAATATTCGCACTTGTAAGCAAATGCTCATACATTTGAATTAAATCCTTCTTTATTTCTATATTATGATCAATACCTTTTACCTTTAAGCAAAAGCATTTGCTTGTTTTTATTCATATGGCCTAATATCTTGACCTACAATAAAATGGCGGTAGTTCAAAAATAACCCAAATACCAGATTGAGATGGCCATATTTCCGAAACTAATAAAGTTTGATGTACTTAGTGTGGTATTTTCTTAAAGCTCTTTTAAAAACCTTTTTAATGGTGGTACTAGTGAAAATATACAGAGTAGACAAAAAGTGTATATTTTTTAAATGAAGCACCCAGTATATTATATGATCAATAAAAAGTTCTTTAAAAGAGCTTCTAAAAATACCACCTTAGGTACATCTTACTTTGTAAGTTTTGGAAATGTGGCCATTCCAATCAGGTATTTGGGTAATTTTTAAAGTACCGCCATTTTGTAGTAGGTAAAGATGTTAACTTTATATTCTAGGGTTATAAGGTACTCATCAGGAGCTTTCAAATGAAGTATCACTCGACCTCCTTTCTATTTAAGAATTTTGGGGTGGTGGCCTTGGGTTGTAGGGGCACAGTTCAATTTTTGTAAAAACGTTCCCCCTCAATAAATATCTTGATGTGTTTTGGCGATTTTCTTAAATCTGTTTTTTTTACAGAAAACTTGAGTGGTAAGTTTTTAAATGAACACCCCGTATAGTGTTTTCCTAACTAGAGCTGAATGTACCACTTGTCCGCACGCGACTGCAGTTGACCAAACGACGAGTGGCGGATTTCTGTCAAGCAGTAAAGTGTGGAAAATGCACTCTCGGCGCGTGTTGGAAACGCTATTTTTCTAGGAGCTTAGGAAAACACAAAACATTTTTTTATTAATTTTTTAACACAATGCTACCCAATACCCTACTTGTACTTATTATTACTGTTGGTAAATATACAATTTGTGACATTTTGCAGGTTAATAAAAGGAGTTTTTGGAGTGAAAATATTAATGTCTGGGAAATGGGTTTTTTGATCTCATATGGAGTTGATTTGGCAAAAGGATTTTTTTAACATAAAGTGTATGAAAATCGATTATTACGATTACGAGACCATAATTATGCCTTTCTTTGTATTAAAAAACATCTGAAATAGGCATATTGTACCATGACTACATTAAAAGTCCTCCCACGTTTTATCTTTTGAATAGGACAAGATATTAGGTAAAATTTGTTTAAAAGGGTGTCATTAAAACTACTTTTGGCATAAAAATAATTTTGTTCACATGACCTAGTGCCAAGGGGACACTAGCTTCATTTTTTTAAACTGAAATGGAGGTCATGTAGCACCTCGTATAAATGTTGATTGATTTACTACTTAACTCCACATTGTTTTAAAAATCGGCCCAGCTGTGCCACACTTAAAACCGTTTGAAATTTGGCTTAAAGACTGTACAAACAGTGCGGTTTTAATGCCATTAACTTGTAAGTCTAAAACGGCTGGGCCAATTTTTGAAAATGAAGATGCGATAAGTAGAAAATTAAAGAGCCTTTAAAACGAAGTTTTACATGACGTCCCTTCCCATTTGACAAAAAAATGTTGCTAGTTTTCTCTTGGCACTGCACTGCGTGATAAAATTTTACCAACAAATGCGCCAAGTGATACTTTCCCGCACCCAAAAGCAGGTAGACGAACCACGCGAAGCGGAGTCCGGATAAGCTTTAAGGGCGGGAAAAACACTTTGCCCAAGTGTTAGGAACAATATTTTTTACAAGTGTCTTATAAAAGTAAAAACATATGTATTTTGTTATTTTTTTACTTCAAATAATATTTGTCAGTTTTGACTTTTATTTGTTTTTGCCCTAACAACCAATTCACACTAAAAAGCACAGGCAAGTGTAATTTTATAGGTTTGAAGCGCTACAGACGCTCATACAAACTGTCACATTGGGGAAAGGGTCATGGTTAGTTCTAATTAGTTAAATCTTTTTTTTATTACTTAATAAAGCAAGTTAAAAAAAAGAAAATTTTACTAACCAGAACTAACCATGACCCCACCAATATGACAGTTTTGCATGGCAATTTTTAGCATGCTGATTGTAATGTCCGTAGGAAAATGAAAGCCGAAATTTATACACGTAATTATTTATTTCCTAAATCAGACATACACACATACTTTAGAATACACCAACCGATACTGATTTGGGTACCAGTACTAAGGGTTCGAACAGGCGCGGAAGTAAGCATTAGTAGGAATGCGTATATACCGATATGGTACTTTATGATTGGTAATGTTAATAAATAAATACATTACACTCTCCCGCTCTTATTTCAGCGCCAGTACGAAAAAATGTTATTACCATTATTATTTATATAATAATTAATTAATAAATTGTCACAAGAAAATGTGGAATAATTAAATTTTAATATTTTAAACGGTCAGGAGATTTTCTAGTACGTTTTGGACGACTATTTACTAGTAATTTTGTCGTATCTTGAAAATTATCCTGATCGTCGGTTAAATCTATAACCTCACTGTTTGACAAACTGTTACGAACATTTTGGAATTCCGCGACACTAGTCAAATTAGCACTAGAATTGCATTCTACGTCTGTTTCGCGGGAATCACTAATATTTTGTAACTCACACTTGCGAATTTGATTAAGATGTCTTTTCCAAATTAAATCTGTCTTATATATTTTTACTAAATAAACATTTTTACCCAGTATTTTTACAATATGACCAACAGACCAAGTTGGTTTAAGTACATTTCTATAATCTTTAGTATATACACACTGTCCAACAGAGAATTTCTCCTCTCGCCTCCCCTTAAAATACTTGATATTTTTATTTTGAGATTTAATTAAATTATTTCTAACATGCTCAGTATTTTTAGGGATAATTTCCTTTATATTTTCTGGCTTTAACAAATCAAATCTAGATCTAATTTGACGTCCCAAGAACAAACGAGAAGGTGTTTCTCCGGTTGAACAATGTTCTGTTAACCTATACATCATAAGAAACCTATTTAATGACGCATTAAAATTAATTATATTACTACCTAAATTAAGTTCTTTTAACAAAAAGTTTTTCACCGTTTTAACACTATTTTCCGCTGCACCATTAGAAGGCGCATGATACGGAGGTGACGTAACATGTTTAATGCCATTAAACTTTAAAAAATCAGCAAATTCTTTAGAACTAAATTGTGGACCGTTGTCCGAACATATGGTTTTTGGCAATCCAAACTGAGAAAATAGACCTCTTAACTTATCAATAGTAGTTAAAGTGGTTATGTTATGTAATACAAATACTTCTAACCATTTAGAAAAAGCATCGGTTACAATTAAACAGTATTTACCCTTAATAGGACCTAAAAATCGATGTGCAACCGTTCCCATATTCCTTCTGGAATAGGCCAATTACGTAATGATCCAGTATTTGGATTCTTTTGTTGCGTTTGACAGGCTACACAAGATTTACAAACATTTTCAATATCTACATTCAAGCTTGGCCACCACACATATGATCTTGCCAAAGACTTCATTTTTACGATACCCATATGTGTGTTATGTAATTCGTTTAAAACTGACTGTTGCAAAATTTCTGGAATTACAACTCGATTTCCCCATATTAAAACATTATTCACGACATTTAATTCTTCATGTCTACGAAAATAAGGTTTTAAAATAGGATCATTAACTTTTTCTGGCCAACCTGATACAACATATGGGTGATGGTACAATATAACGGACTTTTAACTACAGCTTTTACAGTTACCATTTTGATATAATTGCATTCTAGGCTTGCCAAAGAAACATCTCAGGTACGGATGAATTCAAAAATATAAACTTTTTTATTAAATTTTTAATTTTTAATTTTCACCATTTACGATTTATTTGCCGACATTATCTTATTTTTGTAGTACCAAATTTACTAATAGATGGCACCACCAAATAACAAACCGATTTTTCTTACCGTATTCTTAATTTCTAGAAATCCGGCAGGTCATTAATACAATTAATATTATCTCTTTCCTTCTTTACAGCCATATAATAGTAAAAGAAAGAGTGATGTTTTATTTTTTCTACCTGTTACGGGGTTTTACCCAGAAAATATTAGGTGTTTGGCGTCATTTGTGAAATTATCACATTGGGGGTCAGGTTAGTTTTGGTTTTTCAGGACTTTTTTAATTTCTTATTAAAGTAAAAAAAATAACCAACTAGAACTAACCATAATCCCCCAATGTGACAGTTTTGCATGATTATCTGTAGCGCTTCAAATCAAACGCGAAAATTATGCGTCTCTGTGCTTTTTACTGTAGTCTGTTTTGGTTAGGTACTTTAATTTAGGCTAATTATTTGATATAATTTATTTAATATACTAATTAACTCTTATAAAACTTTTTTTTGCTTTCTTTTACCCACCCAGCACCCCTGTTCGCTCTCCCATCCCGTAATTTTCTTAATTCAAATTTAGAGTAATTTATGAATCATCCGCATTTTTTTTTTTTTTAGTCACTAAAATACAGTAAATTATCTATTTAAATTAAAAAAATCAAAAATTCGGAGGTCGGTATATTGCACCAGACCCCAACATATGTATGTATAGACTTTTGACAAAATATTATCTTCTTGAGTATATTTTTCAATTTTAAATAAATCAAGGTCTAAATCTTTACATTCATTTACAAAATTTACTTGATAAAGATCATTTTCGCATATATTTAAAATTTCAGTATCATCTATAGGTAATCGCGATAAAAAATCGGCAATATTCTTACTAGAATTTACATATTTAATTTCAAAATCAAAGCCGCTCAAAAAACAAGCATATCGTTGCATACGGTTAGCTGCCATAACCGGAATACCTTTCTTAGGAGAAAAAATTGATACTAGGGCTTTATTATCAGTGACAAGTGTAAATTTTCTGCCATATAAAAATTGATAATAACGTTTTACACCAAAAATAATACTAAATGCTTCCCTATCTATTTGACTCCACCTTTTTGTTGATCTGATAAAGTACGCGAAGCAAAGAAAATTGGTCTCTCAACCCCATTTTCAAAAACATGCGACAATACAGCTCCTACGCCAAAAGTAGATGCATCTACAGTTAAATTAATTGGTAAGTCAGGGTTGTAGTGAACTAACACTCCATCAGACTGTAAAATTAACTTAATTTCTTCAAATGCATTTTGACATTTTTCATCCCACTTCCAGGGAGTATCTTTTTTAATAAATTATATAATGGGTGCAAAATTGTGGGAATATTTGGTATAAAACGGTTATAATAATTCACAGCGCCAATAAATGCTCGTAATTGACTAACATTTTCTGGTACTGGTAACTGCTCAATAGCATTAAGTTTTTTCTAGATTTATGTAAGCCTTTATCACTAATATCAAAGCCTAAATATGATAATGAGTCTGCGAAAAATATACATTTCTTTATTTTTACCGTTAAACCACAATTGCGTAAAATATTTATAACATTTCCTAAATTATTTTTATGTTCGTTAAAAGTCTTTCCTGTTACTAGAATATCATCTAAGAAAATACAAGTACCCTCAACATTTCGAAAAATTTGGTCCATTATTCGTTGAAATTGCCCAGGTGCACATTTGACACCATAGGGTAATCTTTTATACATAAATAACCCCTTATGAGTTGATATTGTGGTTAATTTAGCAGCTTCATCATCTAAAACAATTTGTTGATAAGCCGCGCTTAAATCTAATTTTGAAAATTGCTGACCACCGCCTAATTTCGCATAAATATCGTCAATACGTGGAATAGGATATTTATCATCAACTAACCAAGGATTCAAGGTTATTTTATAATCCCCACACACACGTATAGATCCATCATCTTTCAAAACCGGAACAATCGGTGTACCCCACTCAGAATGTTCTACCGGTGTTATAATTCCAGACATTTCCAGCCTTTCCAACTCTTTTTCAACTTTTTCTTTAAGAGCATATGGTAGCGGCCTAGCCTTGCAAAATTTAGGAATAGCATTTTCTTTTAAATAAAATTTTAATTTAAATTTATTAAAACATCCTATGTTTTCTGAAAATACTTCGGGAAATTTTGTTTTTAGTGTATCAGTATAAGTATTAGGTTTTGAAATATAATTTATTTCTTGAAAACCAAGTTTAAATAAAGATAAGAAATCCCTGCCTAACAAAGCATTTTTACTGCCTTTTATAACGCAAAAATTTAATTTTTGTTCATTATCATTATATTTTAAATTTAATATTATTTCGCCAACCGGTATAATCTTTCCACCTGAAAAATTTATCAAAGTTATTTTTGATTCCGTTAGCGGAATATAATTAAAATATTTTTATAAAATTCCAAAGGAATACAGGAAAGTGCAGCACCGGAGTCTAATTCTAATGTAAATAATTTTTTATTTAGATAAACATCAACTTTTATCGGTTCGGAATTGATAGATTTTAGAGTAAAGATTGGGTATTCATTATTATTGTTTACACTTTGTACTTCTGTAAAATTATTTGTACCTACATCAAGATAATTTACTTGTCTTTTTTACAATTAAATGTATTATGGTTTTTGTTTTACAAATCGAACAAAATTTGTTTTTATTATTACGATTTCGATAAAAACACTTATATTCTGGGTGCCTTCCTTTACCACAAATAGAGCATAACTCACCAGATCCACTGTTGTCAGTTTTATTGTCGGATGACGTACCTGGCCTCTGCGTTACCTGAGTGCCACCTCTCGGCTTGCCTCTCCCCTGTGATAGCTTTGCAGCTTGAAGACGTCACCATACGGTTCCTGCTTTATCATTGGCTGTCGAAAGTCGTTATTTTGACTTAAGAGCGCAGTCTCGGCCAATATGGCCACCTCCATTGCTTCTGCAAAGGTTATGGTTGTTTTTCACCTAATAACTTATCCATCACTTTACCGGGATTCATTCCGCAGATAAACTTGTCACGCAAAATATTATCTAACTGGTTACCGAATTCGCACTTAACACATAAACTTTTAAGCCTTATCGCCCAGTTCTGAATCGATTCATTCGGTGATTTTGTTGCCGCGTAAAATTTGCATCTTTCGGCAAACGCGAGCGTCTTTTGACAGTAGTAGCCATTAAGAGCTGACACAATATCCTTATAAGCCGCTTCATCAGGCCTTTTGGGAACGCACAAATTCTGCAGTAATATGTACGCTTCCTGGGAAAGCCCATTTAATAAAATAGCCCGTTTTATATCACCATCTGTAATGGAATTTGCGACAAAAAATTGTGTCAATCGGCTAACATGCACTGACCAATCGTGAATTTTTGGATCAAATTCTAGCTGAAACCCAACGGTTGACGCCATTTTTGAATTTTTTTACACTATCACGATGAACAAAAATCACTATTTTACCGAGGTTTTTCACGTTTTCGGGTCACTAATTAACAATTTAACGTTAATCCTCGTCGCCACTTTGTAATGTCCGTAGGAAAATGAAAGCCGAAATTTATACACGTAATTATTTATTTCCTAAATCAGACATACACACATACTTTAGAATACACCAACCGATACTGATTTGGGTACCAGTACTAAGGGTTCGAACAGGCGCGGAAGTAAGCATTAGTAGGAATGCGTATATACCGATATGGTACTTTATGATTGGTAATGTTAATAAATAAATACATTACACTGATCAAAAGATTCGATGAGCCTAATATTCAGCCTTGAGGGTATGGTTTACTCTGAATGTATTCAGTTTAGCAGAAATCAATTCAAAGTTTGGATTTTCGCTGTGTTTTGCCATACAATCGTACAAAAGTTCAAGTATTAACTTTTACACCTTGCAAATTTTAAGCTGGTGGCTTTACACACAAATTAAATTTCCACCTTTCTGCTAATAATACTTTAAAAAGAAAAATTGGACTTCAGTATCATAGCATAAAAAAACAGTGGGAATCCAAGGAATATTTTTTTATTTTAAAAGGTAAATTAAATTCTGAGAAACTAAAGAACTGACGCCAATATCAGCACTGAATCAGTATTGTTTTACCCTGAAGTAACGAACTTCGGTCAGTTTGGTTCAAAATTTTCTGAGATATTTGAGCGTTTTTCAAACTTTTAGGCCACACTGTATACCTAGGTGTTAATAAGACAAATTTTTTTTTAAGCAGCGTACAATATTATTAGTATTAAAATTTAAAATAGTTAAAAAAAGTAGGTGTGAATAATTCTTTCAACAATTCGATTCTATAGCTTGCGTTAGCTATTTAAGCTAAAAGCAAGTTTTTCATCGTCTAAGTGGTTTTAGGAAATGCAAGATACAGTTTGATGATTAAACTAGATAATCGGGTAACACTTTTCTTCTTTAAGAAATCTGCGGATTAAATTGTAGCGAACCGTACTGGTTTATAAATATTCAAGCAAGCATAAAATGCAACAATATTTTCTCACGATTCTCTATAGCACGGTGTGGTTTTGCTAGGTGTAAACTAATAATCAAAAAGTAATTTAATAATTGACCCAGTGGCGCCTTTGCCAATAGGCTGAGTAGGCTGAAGCCTAGGGCGGCGGATTTTGGGGGCGGCAAATAAATGGAAGTGAGGACTTTTTTTTTTTTGGATTTGGAATTCTTTGTACCTACAATCGAAATAAATGGAAGTGAGGACCTTTTTTTTTTGCTCTTTAAAAATGGAAGTGAGGGCTTTTTTTGCTCTTCTAAACTTTTTCAGACGGAAAAAAGATGAGGAAATGGGCGGCGAAAATAAAATAGCCTACGGGCGGCAAGGCTGTAAGTGCGCCTCTGAATTGACCCAAAAGAAATAAATATATTTGTCTAAAGAAAAAAATAAAGTCATAATTATACCACATACAAAGTAACTATATTATTCTGTATATTATACGTATTTAACTGTAAAATTATACAGGGTTTTCCACGAGGAACTGCTGCTTGATTTCTCGGAAAGTTGTCCTTGTAAAATTTTTAAAATCTGGTTAGTGGATGACATATCACTAAAATATTTTGGTAGTTCTGCCACTTTCGGTTATACCGGAAATTAATGTCAACTTCCTTACCTTAAATAGAACACGCTATATATTATTTATTTTTTAGATTCTGCGTAAAATTTTAAACATATTTTATGTATGTTATTTCATTTTTTTCTAAACTAAAGCCGTTATAGCATAAGCGGAATAGCAGTATAAATGGTTATAAAAAAAATCTTTCTGCTGCAAACTAATGGTATACTTTTGTTTAATGCATCATAACTATGTAAGAAAAATAATTCCGGACCACAATAATCCATTAGGGGGTAGAGGGGCGATTTTTAAAGGTAAAAATGGTTTCTTGTTATAATAAAAACCTATTTAAAGTTGTTTAATAAAATTTAAAATTAATAAATATATTGCACTAATGTATAAGCTTATAAGGGGTGATTTATTAGGAGGTACTTTTTAAAGAATTTTTTTAAAATTAAAAAAAAACTTTATTGAGTAATATATATCATCATGCCGAAGAACAACATCTTACATTTAATATTTAAAGGATTTGACTTTCAAATGTTGCCGTTCCAATTTTCGAGTTCCAATTCGTTAGAATCATGACTCGCAGCTACTGCCGCTATATTTTCTGCACTACGTGCTGGATTTGGCCTATTTGGTCAAGAATTATCCGATAATAAATATTAAAGTTCAAATTTTCGTGATGGTACAGCCAATAGTCGACTCAGTACGCCGGTTATCTGTGGACCATAAGGTACCCAAAGCGCACGAAACACATTTCTCGGAGAATGATGATTTTCATAATACAGTTGAACAAGTTTTCGGCGTGTACCTAACAAAAAGACCATCCAATAAATGAATCCGCCTAACCAATATAGAGCATATCTTCAATTTTTCGGCGTTGTGCCAAGGGCTAAGTCTTTCCAGGATAAATTGTCAAACAGTACTGAACACAAATACCTTAAGAGTTTGAAATTTGGACCCTCTCATCTATCCAAAAATATCTACTAGAAAAAGTACTTCTCAATGAATCACCCCTTATTTTCATCGTTACCACCGAAAAAAAAATTATTTAAACACTCTTTTTAATAGCAATTTTCGAAATTATCAAAAACAAGTACTTTTGAGCAAAAGTTACATATTTGGCCAAATCTCGTATATGACTTGTACAATTAATATCTATGGTTGTCTTTTAGGTTTTGGCCCATGGAGAAGTTTAATAAGAAATTACTTTTTTAATAAATTATTAATAAAAAGATTACAATATGAAGCCAACTTACATAGTATTTGTTTAAAAACGAATATTAACCAAAAATTTCTGTATTTATTAGTAAGTTTTACTAATCAACCTTTTAGCAGGGAAGCCCAAGAGGGGGATTTCGGGAATAATATACGGAGGATACCTTGACTCGGTTAAGAACTTCCACTAAATATGAGCCCTGTATACAGCGTGTCATCGGAAATTCTTACCAAATGGGAAACTTTTTAATCATTAATTTTACAAAAAAAAGTGCTTTTTCATAAAAAGTCCTGCTTGATAAGAAAATACTTTTCCACAAAAATTATTGTATGTTGGATGTACAGGGTGGCTAAAAAGACTTGTTTCCAAATTAGTTTACTGGGTATTTCCTAACTACGGTTCGAAACTTTAAAAAGTTATTTTTTGTCATTTTATAAAGGAAAGTTCCTATAAACATATGACGGTTGCTTCGTTTCTGAGATACAGTGCGTTAAAGCTTTTTAAAAAGTCACTGAGGCACTTTTTTCGTAGAGTTAATAGTCAAAAACACTGGCGGCTCGTCAGAGGAGGAGAGGGAGGCTAAGCCTCCCCATAAATTTAACCATGTTTGTTTGCATTTATGCCAATATTACGTATTTTGCTTTAAATAGGTGGGGTACTCCAAAAAAATTACCTGCCTTTTGTGTTTATATAGTCTTTATGACTTTAGCCTCCTTTGTTCTGGTTAGTCAATGCACAAGCCGCCACTTATCAAAAAGTTTCCCATTCGGTAAGAACTTCTGAAGACACGCTGTATAAGGCCGCCCGTCAAGGATAGCAAATAAATAATCTTCATCAGAAATGTTTAAGCTAATCAGATTAAGATACGGGGGAGGATATTCCACTAATCTGACAATTTGAGAGTAAGGCTGTGTTTTCACGGGCCACTTTTGAAGTTGATATGGGCCACAAAAAGTGGTTCGATAGTAGCCGATCCAACCACAAAAAGTAGTCATCTAGCCGCTGCATTTGTCTTGTAGTCAGTGGACGGGATCGACGACTGACGGCGACAGAAGTTTAATTGTCGTTGTCAAAACGTCCGTGTAAAAACGAGTAAAATTTTGGCATTGTTGGAAACGGAACTACAAGCTGGCGACAGTAGACCACACACCAACCACTTTTTGTGGCCCATATCAGCTTCAAAAAGTGGTCCGTGGAAACACGGCCTAAAGAAAGCGGAGGGCTATAAAATTGTAAAATAAACGTCATTTTGACATTCTCGAGCAGACCTATTTTCATTTTGAAGAAAATAATTCAAGGATAACAAAAATTGTATAATCTGACGATCCATAAGCCGAAATAATAACAGTATTTTTGATACATTATTTAAGAATCTATAGTCGCTTCCCCCACCGATGAAAAGGTATACATTATACAGGGTGAAACTTTTTAACACGCTTTTATTAACTTGGGTTGTAACTATCTATCCATCTATCTATCCATCTATGTAACGGAATCTTTGAGCCTAATTTTAACCAACTTCCAGCTATTCGATTTCTTTTAAACACGTATTAAGGACCCATGACAATGCAATAATCTGCAAACAGTATCCCGTTATCTTGTTTTTGATCGCCAGGAAAAAAAATTCCATTATATTATAAAAACAACACCTGGGTTGCCATCTGTTGGCAACATTCCAAACTTTGCTACTCAATTGCGAAGAAATTTTTTAGTGGGTTGCCATCTGTTGGCAACATTTCAAACTTTGCTACTCTTTGCCATCTGTTGGCAACATTCCAAACTTTGCTACTCAATTGCGAAGAAATTTTTAGTGGGTTGCCATCTGTTGGCAACATTTCAAACTTTGCTACTCTTGTTCACTAAAAAATTTTTTTCGCCATTTTGTCAAGAGTAGCAAAGTTAATTGATATAACGAACTAAAAAATGAAAAATAATTAATAGTTTAAAAAACTAAAAAACACGCTTTTATATGCAACCGAACTAAAAATTAGAAAATAATTTTTCATTAAAAAAAATATTGTCATTTCATAGTAAAAAGCGTGGGGTGCTTAATATATTAAATGTTATAATTATTATATTTGCCAATATCTATGATGGAAAAGTTATGAAAAAATAGTAAAATGCACCCTACGCTTTTACTATGAAATGACAATATTTTTTTAATGAAAAATTATTTTCTAATTTTTAGTTCGGTTGCATATAAAAGCGTGTTTTTTAGTTTTTTTAAACTATTAATTATTAACATTTAATGTCAAACGATTTTCAGAATCTCCTAGAAATAAAGCTAAAATTTTAAAACATAAATAATAGTAAATATTTTTAATTTTTAATTTTATTTAATTTAATCTTGACAACGGTAGCTGACTTGCCACCAAAACGTCGATTTTTAGTTTTTTAATTGCTTATTTTAATTTTTTTTTGGGTTTTTTGGTTTTTTAATCTGACTTGGCGAGTAGCCAAATAAATAGCATCTATAACTCTGTATAACATTTTTTCTTCTTATCATCTAAACTTTGCAACCCAATAGGTCTCTGTGACGCTCGAGCAAATCCCCTACTGTTTGTATGCGACACGACAAAATAAACATCCATGTCAATAAAATCTCGCTTAAAAGTCTATTTCATTAATTAACCTAATTTAGGCTATATGTTTTCGATATGCCGGAAGTTTTCTATTAATTGGTATCTTCGTTCCTCATCGAATATCATGGTGTTTAAAAAGAACATTCTAAAACATACTAAATAAAACGCTGAACAGATGATTGAAACTAATACCAGTTCTTAAGATGCATTGAATATTCAGTGATAGACTTATCAATGGCCAAGATCATGTTTTAGGTAACATAACGACCAAGGAAGAATGTAACGTTGTGTAAAATAATATGACGGCTATGATAGTTCGATAAAAGTTCATAGAGATAGTGATCACAAGGAAATTATTGGTTTGGAAACACCAATAAAACAAATTTCTAATGGATCTGTTAATATTCGCTTGTGAAAACTTTTTGTATTAAAATAATCATTAAAAAAAACTGAACCGATTTCAAAAAATTAGTAATAATCACTAAAAAGTTAAAAATAATAATAATTAAAAAAGAAGTCGGGTAATAGCATATTGCATAAAAGTATAAAATATTTTATTAATTTACATTGAGTAATTGAGCACATATGTTATTACCCGACTTTTTTATTTTTTTTTCTATAATTTTTAACTTTTTCGTGACTTTTACTATTTTTTTTTAATTTTTAAGTCGGTTCATTTTAATGATTATTTTTAGCTTTTTAGTTTCCTATTTTACAATTAAATCGGTAAATATTCACCAAAAAACACTACTAATACTTCTTTAGCGGTTAGCTGCAGCATCTATCGACTTTTGACTGCAATGAAGGTTTAATTAAGGAATTAAAAAAAATTAACTAACCAGAACAAACCATGACCCCCACTTATACTGGGTCTTTAGTTCTTTATATTGTCTATCAAAAGATTATAAATCGATAAACAAGGGGCTTCAATAAATCGATACACACGGGGCTGCAGCCAACTGCTTGTAAATTGGTGGAATACATTATATTTGTCAAAAGCTTATAAATCGATACACGTTGGGCTGCAACAAATCGATACACACGGGGCTGCAGCTATCCGCTTTTCTTTTAGTTCGGTAAAAGGGTTAATTTTACCCCAAGGTTGTCGATTCTGAATGCGCCCTTGATCTCTCCTACGAATGGCAGAGAGAATAAAATAGATCTAGTACCTTTCTTTTTTGCGATCCTGACTTTATTTTTTACGGACCATCGTGGAAGTGCACTCTTTTAAATGAAAAATACTTTTAAAATTGGTCCACAAACACCAGAGTAATCGAGTAACATACACAGAAGAAAAACATACGCGGCGAATTGAGAACCTCTTCGTTTTTGAAGTCGGTTAAAAAAAACATACAGGCGAATTTTGAACCTCCTCCTTTTGGTCGGTGAAAGGTGTAAATTTTACCCCAAGGTTGTCGATTCTGAATGCGCCCTTGATCTTTCCTACGAATGGCAGAGAGAATAAAATAGATCTAGTACCTTTCTTTTTGCGATCCTGACTTTATTTTTTACGGACCATCGTGGAAGTGCACTCTTTTAAATGAAAAAATACTTTTTAAACTTGGTCCACAAACACCAGAGTAATCGCGTAACATACACAGAAGAAAAACATACGCGGCGAATTGAGAACCTCTTCGTTTTTGAAGTCGGTTAAAAAAACATACAGGCGAATTTTGAACCTCCTCCTTTTGGTCGGTGAAAGGTGTAAATTTTACTTCAAGGTTGTCGATTCTGAATGCTTCCCTGATCTTTTTTTTGCTTTATTCTGGACATATTCTTATTTAGTGTATTCCTTTTACCTTGTAGAACCGTTCTGAACCGTTCTCTGAACTGTCAATAGTGTTAAGAACGGTCCTACAACATGGAAAAATGTAAAAAAGCAAAAGGAACACTTATGGTGTCGTTCCAGGCGGTTCTGGTGCATAAAAGGAATACAGCAATTTATATAGGCATATACCTATTTAGAGTCAGCTTTGGCGCAAAAAACTGGAGTCCGCCTTGCCAAAAAATATGTCTAGTACCTTTCTCTCTCGCGATCCTGACTTTGTTCTTTATGGGACCACCGCGGAAGTGTACTCTTTCAATTAAAAAAGACTTTTTAAAATCGGTCCATAAACACCAGAGTAATCGCGTAATATACACAAAAAAAACATACGCGGCGAATTGAGAACCTCCTGGTTTTTAAAGTCGGTTAATAAAGCAGAATTGAAATAAATATTGCAACCGCCGATTGATAAGACTTGCGCATATTTGCAACAAATCTTTCGTAATTTTACCTGCTGACAAGTGGACCCTTTAAATTATTCCCGGCCTCCCTAAAAGAAAAAAAGGCGCTTTTTGAAAGAAGCGAAAAATAAATGTGTTTATTATGTCATTGTTTTAAAAGAATAATGTTTCTCTTAAATCCGGCAGTGTAGGACCAATTTATGAGGGTAGGCAAATTATAAAGAACTCAATAACAACTTTTTTAGAAACTGACATAAATTTAACATTACATAAATGTTTTAATTTTTATCTCTATTCAATATCACTTTTAAAAAATAGTTAATTAATAAGTAATAGAAAATTGGTTAATTAATTATTAAGTTTTTACTGAAATTTAATTTAAACGAAAACATCGATTTTTAGTTATTTTGTTTCTTAGTTTTTTGTTTGTTTTTTTCTTTATTTTGCTTAGGCAAAGCGGCCCCTTTTGGCGTGTACCCAACCAAAGAACCATCAAATGCAGGAGGTCCGGGAAGCCCCGCTCACCTAAACAAATTTAAATATTGTGAAGTGTCAGTAACATATAGGTCTCTATTAAAATCGTTGTTGGTTAAATCCATCGTTTATATTAGAATATGCTTAATTTTTGGATAGATTAACGTTTTCAGTGAAAAAGCTTTACTTTTTTAAGACCCTAAGAGCAACGATGTCCGTTGGTTATATAACGCTGCCTATCGATAGGGTGGGCAAGGCCGCCTAGCAATTTAGATATTTTTTACTATAAAATAAAACATTTTTTAATAATTTAACTCATATAACTTAATATCTTATGTTTATTATATGTCCTAGACATTTAGATTCTTCAAAATAATAAAATTATGGACATATAACTAAAAGGTAAAACCCAACTTAAAAAAATATTTTTAACATATTTAATTACTAACAAAATTTTCAAGATCCACACAGTTAAATGGCAAATATATTGTTTGATTTTACAGCGGTTTTCTCTGGGCGGTCAAAAATTTCTCAATAACGCATTTTTTTTTATTATAGCAATTATATATATTATCTAATATACAATCAATCACCTACATTTTGATATATTAATGATGCAAATTAATACTTATATATCGTAGTAACGTTTGAATTTTTAAAGAAGAAAAAATACATCAACCTGCATCCAAAACGTTTTTCGACGACTGATGGATTAAAAGCGGTTTCGCGGAGCGCAAATCAGCTAATTAAGCATTTTATTTTTAATGTTTTTATTGAGTGATAGATATTGGACCAAAATTGCCTAATTTTTACAAGATAAATATTTTTTTGGCGAAGCTAATCAAGTCCTAATGCTTTTAAAATTACAGTATGTTTTGAGCATAAGAAGACCAAATCATAAGTAAAATATTTTATTTATAGAAAAAAATATATATTATATTAAACCGTTGCTTAAGGCGCGATACCACGTTATTTTATGATAAACTTCATTTCATAATATTTGCGAATTACACTGGTGTTCCATGGTTGGTCCAGCCAGCTTTTCCATTGCCTTTATGTTGAGATTTAAGATTGTTGAGATTTCTTTTAAATATACCTACCTTTTTTGACTTTTCCTTTTAAAACTTTGTAATCCTTTCTGCAGTAGTAATTACATAAATAATGTGTCATTAATGCGAAAACAACAATAAAGAAATACCAAAGCCTTAAAAGCTTTGTTGAAATTTACAAATTAAAGGCCGCACAACAAACCTTAAATTACGTCTCGTGGTTTTCTCGTTACGCTTAATTGGCTAATAATAACCACTTTTTATTCTTAAAAGCATCTTAGAGGTATAAATCTCAGAATTTTAAGCGACTTATGTGTTTACGAAGACTAAAAGTCGTAATGTCTAACCTCATTATAAAATTTATTCGCTGGACATCCTGATCAAATGCAATTATATTTTATATTTAAGTAACAGTACAATGCAATAATATCTTTGATTTATAATACTTATCTTGTGTTGAACACAAAAGAGTATACAGTCTGTCTACTAAGCGTCAGCGTCCAGCGTTGAGCGGAAAATGTGAGAGAGGTGTCTTTGATCTTTTTACGAAAATAAAAGAACTTGTTTATTTAAATCAGTCGCCCGACGCTGACGCTGGTTATCGTGTCCGAGCCCTAAGATATGCAGCGTGTCTACTTTATTTCGCACCATATGAAAAACTTTTTATTATTACCTTTACGAATAAAGTTATTCTTTATAAAATATTCTGCATGGTCTAAAACCCAAAATCAGATAGGTATTATTTTTTTGCAGTAGTATACGAGGTATGTAAAAAAATATAAATTTTGCTTAAGAAAAATTACCTTAATTTTTTATAACATCAAAAATGTTTATCAGGAAAAGATGTTGAGGATTGAAAAAACATTTAAATATCAAACTTGTTAATTTTCAAGATTTTTTTTTCCTGCGTTAACGGTAAAAATTTAAGTTTGAACATTAGTGCGTACTTATTACAAAAATATATCGAGTGCCCACGAGACCACATTCCGGCTGCCATTTTTTATTTTTTTATCGATACTGACGAAATTTGATAGGGTTGTTAGACTAACGAAAAGTCATTTTTAAGTGTATACGATAGGCTTTTACGACTTTCGGTTTCACCGGAAATGACTAGAACTTTTGATTTTTAAATGGGATACCCTGTATATTTTTTTTGTTTTTTGGATTCTTTAGATTATTTTTAGTCGAAATACGATATCTTTAAACAACTTTTGGTCAAATTTTATTTTTAAATTAAATTTTTATTTTACATCTAGATTGCCATGATCCTCCTAAAATCACTACTTATGGTTTACTTACTTTTAGAAAAATACGAAATCGATTTTATCTTTTCAAACTTTTTACTAGACCGATCAAAACTTCACTTTTTTGGTTTTTCCCCCACTTTCATAATATTTTTAAATGTAGTATTTTAAAGCCAATCCAGCGATGTAAAACACGAAGACACTTTTCTTTATTTTCCTTTAAAAACAACATTTATTATGTAGGTAAATGATCTTTTGATACTGAATGACGTATGTCTCAATTTATCTTAGTTGCCATGAAAACAAAAACTAAAAGAATATGTTGTAAAAACAATTGTTTGGGTTTGTTAAAAGTTTAAAAATAAAAACATTAGTTTGTGTTTATGTATTTCCTACGATGAAAAATAATTTTAGGTTAAATTTGGTATTAACAATAAAAAATTATCTTAAGTACCAAATTCAACTTAAAATTATTATTCACATCGTAGGAGATAAAAAACACAAAATCATATTTTTATTTTTTAAACTTTCAACGGAAAACAAGCAATTGTTTTTACTACAAATTCTTAATTTTTATTAGTTTGTGCTTTCATAGCAACTACGATAAATTGCGACGTACGCCGTTCAGCATTCAAAAGATAATTTTCCTACGACCACTTGTGAAAATAGCAAATAGCACACTGATTTCATGCATAGAAAATGCGTTATATCACACTAGTGTTGCAAAGTACTTTACAGCACTAGTGTTGCAAAGTACTTTACAACACTGGTGTGATACATATTATGATGTCATTCTAAAAACTGCTATTGGTTTTGCAAGTGACATATTTATTGTAGTGACAGTAAAAAAACTTTTTATTTACCTTAAACGGTAGAACCCAAATTAGCGAAAATCATCTTATTTTATATTTATTAAAATTTACGAAAAAATAAAAACATAAACAAAAATAGACATAACCACAAAAACAACTTTCACTGACTGGCACAGTGTTGTCAGGTAAGTAGATCAAATTTAAAATCTCCCTTCTACCTTTGAGCACGTACTTTATAGAGGCAGCCTTGCCGCTTGACCGTTCGACCTAAAGCGCCAGAGAAAAAAGCCTATAGATCAAATTCCTTCCTCTCTTTCTTCGTGTACTCAAACAACTAGTTAAATCTTTTTTTTAATCCCTAATTAAACCTAAGGCTAATACACACTTTATGAATCCACTTTCTTTTATCCATTCATAAATAGAATCAGACCCTTCCGACGTTGCCAAATGCTTTCCATATTTTGCATGGTAACTGACGTTTGGTAGTCGTTTTTCCTTACTTTAAGGACTTTAGGTTATGCATTTACAATTTTCATATTTTTATATTTTTCTTAAAAATATGAGGAAAAACTGTTATTTTTACTTAATTTTACATGTGATGTTCAGTTTCATTAACTCGTTTTACCAATTTTACCCCACCCAGCACCCCTTTTCACTCCCCGGTCCCGTAAGTTTATTTACTGATATTTTTTAAAAAACGGAATATTTTGGATATGCACCACTTACGTTTTATTTAGAAGAGTGTCTAAAATATGTAAGAATCGATAATTTTTAAAAAACCTTTATAATAGCAGAAAACCATATTAAACTATTAGCGTTATTACCTAACAAAACCATACAATTTTTATTAAGTGAGGGCCTTTTTAAATTCCAAAATGATAAAAGTTATATAATGCTTCTAGGTAGGTGATTTTCGATGTAAAAATATTGTCAAAACAGTATAATATAGCAGTGAGGAAAAGTATATATCACACTAGTGTTGCAAAGTAAATATCACCCTAGTGTTGCAAAGTTCTCAATTGTTTTTTATTTTTTCTGAACAGACAAACTTTAATTTTTTTTTTTTTGGTGAATAATTTGTGGTCGTAGGAAAAATAGTGTACAGTACTCGTGTGAAAATGACTTTCTTACACTTGTGGGTTTGTCGCACTCGGCTAACGCCTCGTGCTACAATATTCCCACTCGTGTGAAATTAGTCATTTTCCACACTTGTAATGTAATATACTATTACTTACATGTTAGTTGTTGTTTTTAATAGAAAATAAAGTTACGTAGTGTTTTACATCGTTGGATTCGCTTTAAATTTTGCATTTGAACATATTATGAAACTGATACGGTCCTATTTTGGTTTTTCTTATATAGGGTAAAAAACTTCAAAAATAAAGTTTAGAGCCCTCTGGTAAAAAAGTTTAAAAAGATAAAATCGATTTTGTATTTTTGTTGTATATTATGAAAGTAAATAAAGTATGAGGAGTGATTTTAGAATGATCATGGCACTCTAGATGTATAATGGAAATTTGATGCCCAAAGAATCAAAAATCAAAAATATACAGGGTGTCCCATTTAAAAATCAAAAGTTCCAGTCATTTTCGGTAAAACCGGAAGTCGTGAAAGCCTATCGTATACACCTAAAAATGACTTTTCGTTAGTCTAATAACCCTACCAAACTTCGTCAGTATCGATAAAGTAATAAAAAAATGGCTGCCGGAAAGTGATCACGTGGGCACCCGGTATAGAAAGTAGAAGTCTCAAAACAGCGAAAAGTCAGAGAAACTCTCGTTATCGCGGAAAAAATTTTTAAAACAGTACTTTTTTAAATTAACCAATTTGCATCTTTGGAAGCTATTTTTATTTCTAAACATCTTTTCCTTATAATAAAAAAATTGATAATATAAAAAATAAAGGTACCTACCTCTTGAGAAAAATTCATATTTTTTGACATACCTCGTATACCGCTGCTAAAAACTAATATTAAATTATTGCATTTTAAATTTGAGACCATGCAGCACTTTTAATAATAAATATATAATAAAAAAGTTTTCCATATGGTGCGAACTTAAGTAGATACTCTGCAGAAAGAGGGTTAAATGGGGAAAGTTGTGGACCATTCAACCGTTAATCTAATGCCGTTTTGATGACGATTGTATCCTGTACACTTTGAAATTAGGCCCGGAAATCATACCTTCTTAATTTTTTGCAAATATGCTGATGTTAGAAAAAACATCGATGTTTTAGATGCCCGACTCTCGATCAACCTAATATCGATGTTTTCATACCATCGATGAACATCGCGCATCCCTACTGACCACTACTAATTTTTAAGCAGAATACGAGGAGAAAGCTTTCTTTACCAATATCTTTAAAGAAAATCTTATAAAATTTACAACGAGCATCGATTTCTGTTTAACAAACTAAGGAGGAAACTACTAGACTAGGCACTCCAACCACTTAAATTAGTCTTTAATTAGAGACACGAAGTCAATACTGACATTTTCAAGTGCTGATACCGTTTTCCGTTTATTCCCTGAAATAAGAAGCTTAAGTAGACACTCTGCAGAAAGAGGGTTAAATGGGGAAAGTTGTTGACCATTTAGCGTTAATCTAATGCCGTTTCGATGACGATTGTATCTTGTACACTTTGAAATTAGGCCCCCAAATCATACCTTTTTAATTGTTTGCAAATATGCTGATGTTTTCGATA
>JACEGR010008396.1:0-37499 GCA_014170235.1 Listronotus bonariensis
AATGGTGCCAGATTTCTCAAGTTTGTTCTGCACGTAATATTTGTAGTATTTTAAATTTAAAATACCTCTTTATTTGGATTAAAATAAAATGGGTCTACCAATTTTACTAAAATTCCAAATTTTCAATATTCAATCTTTACCAGTTGTCAAGATATGACAACATCGCATTTTAATTAAAATCTGGCAAAAGCCCATTAATCTTTAATTAGGCATGCAATTAATAAAGAAAAAAGTTTTAAAAATTAAGAAACATTTTAAAATGGACCGGTTCAATTTAATACAATAAATAAAAATGAGGGGCTTTTCATTTAAAAAACCGATAAAAATAAGTGCATTAAAAAAATGGGTAATCTGGCAACAGGGCCGCTAACAATATTGAATTGCACATGCCCAAGACATCTTAGATACGAAATTTGATAAATATAGCCAGAGACAACAATGAGACGAGCAACTAAATGTAAATAAATTATCCGAGGGAGAGATAGCTGCTGGGCCTTCCTTGTCTTTCTTCAAGGAAGGTAAACGCAGATAGCGCATGAGTCGACTTTATCGTTTGCCCGCCAAATTCAAATTATATAGCTGTGCTATTTTTGCCCTTAATGTTAGGTACTTGTTTTTGTTTCCTATTAATATAAAATATTGGGGTTTAGTTCAATAATTACACACACCTAATTAAAAATGGCATTTATTTGGTTTTTATAAAGATTTTTTCTTACAGATAACCATGTCAATATTACCTTAAATTGTCCGTTGAAAAGCACAAATTTAATATATATACTTTGAACACTAATAAAAGTCAATATTCAAAGGCCCATTAAAGGTAAAAAACCACGAAACACACAATAAATCACAGAAAATGTAAACAAACTGTCCAAACAAATGGGCCATTGAAAAATATCAAACACAAATATCGAATAACATTTCGGCGTGACTGCCTGCGGCAACGTTGTCAAGTTAAAAATATTCGATTCATGGTATATTTTCTTTCTCTTAATTAGATGTGAGCCAAAAAGGACATTAAAGTTTACATGCAGAAATTGTAAACAACTTGGCAACCAGGGCAAAGCGATGATTGCTCCATCTACGATAGCCTGCCATGATGAAAGACAAAGACATATTTATTGGAACTTGCGTTAAACCAGAAAGAGATAAATACAATGGACAAATTGTTAGGACCAGTTACTCGTCTCATTGTTGTCTCTGATATAGCTATAGCGGTTTTAAAAACATTAAAGAGTTTCCGTACTTTTAACTAACGTAGTATGACTTTTGAATATTTATAATTTTTTTTTGTTTTGAAAATGTTAATAAAAAAATGGTTACCTGGTGAAAATATCCGAAATTCATCAGCTATATGGAAGTAGGGCACCTGGGAAGCAAATGAATTGAGATCAGAATATAAAATTCCTTGAAAATTTAATTGACTTTTGAATTCCTTCTTCGCTTTCAAAAATGCTTTTAGGGCATCAGAATTGCTTTTGTGGAAATTAAATTCTAAAAATGAAAAAAAATGCCTGGAATTAAAATATTATTATGATAATATATAGGGTATTTCAGAATAAGATGCTAATTCCCAAGGGAGGTGTGAATCCCGAGAGTTAAGAGAAAAGTTTAAATCAACCTAAATCCATAATGTCTTTTGAAATACTGGGTGATAAAGTTTTAAACAAATAATAGTTATTATACAAGGAAAAAAAGTGTTAGATTTCAGATCGAGGTCATCGAGGTTGTGTTGACTCCCGACGCAAAGCGGAGGGTGGCAATAAACCGAGAGCTAAAATCTAAAATTTTTTCCCTTGTATAATACACTATTTTTTTCTGTGATGAGAAAATCGGCGACTATTATTAAAAAAAAAAACATAATATTAAAGTCAGAAAATTAATCATATCAGCATCTTATTCTCAACCACCCTGTATAATGTCTCCAACTACATTCTTAAATATAAACATACATAAACAGTGCGAATCTTTTGAAATCAGTCCATTAAAACAAGCCACTAATTTTTCATTGAAATTTGAACATCAGTATTTGTGAAGTAAAATAAAGTCTGCGATTTCCCATAAGGATCAATATTAAAAGCAATTATTTTATAATATTTATAACTTTTTTCAGTTCTCTGTAGACCTTTAAAAATTTAATTGGTTGATATTCTTATTATAAAGTAAAGTATTAAACCTGACTTGGAACACAAACGCAGAGCGATGCAGATATCTCTTTCGCAGGATCTTAATTTAATATTGGATTGGGGCGCTAAAAATCTCGTCCATTTTAACGCATCCAAAACACAATCATGTTCCTTGTCGCGAAAAGAGTCATCAAATACTCATCCTCTACTTATGAACGGCCAAGTTTTACAAAGCAAAGACACCTTTAATCTTGTGGGCGTCACATTTGAAAGTAACCTTAACTAGCATAATCACATTGTATCTATAGCCACGGCAGCTTCAAAAAGCTTGGATTTCTCTTTCGAGCCAAAAGTATTTTTCCCTACTAATTTATACACTTTATATGTGTCCCAAATCCGACCTCCCTTGGAATATTGTTCTCATATCTGGGGCATGGCGTCCCCACAACCCTAAGCATTCTTGATTCTATTCAAAGAAGAGCTATTCGTCTCATTAATGATCCTTCACTTACAGAAGGCTTCCCTCTCTTGCACATCGTCGGGCTGTGGGGATTTATCGCTTTTTATAGGTACTTCCATGGCTTCTGCTCTGAAGAATTGTCAGTATAGTTCCTCCACTTACGGTTCCCAACAGAGAAACTCGTGGTTCCGCGCGTATGCATCCCTATACGGTCCAACTGGACAGGCCCCGAACTTCCCACTTTGTTCGTTCTTTTATCCTAGAGTTTCTAGGTTGTGGAACCTGCTGCCCGCGGAGGTCTTTCCTTCCCCCAAAATCTTCAAGTATTTAAGTCCCGTGTCAACAAACTCCCTCTTACCTCGCTTAAGACACCCACGGTACGTTAGTATTTAGGCTTTTAGCCTTCGTGATTTGTCCAAAGATAAAAAAAGACAGTTTGCTAAGTCTCATAATTTTCTGAACATTAATTCTTACACCGGTAGTACTAGCTTAAGTAAAATTTTGTTGTTTAATATTAATATTAGAAGGTATTTGGTTTTATAAAAGTTTTTTCGTATTTTCCTTAAAAAAGACTTTAAATTTACCTTGAGACTCAGTCTCGCAATTGTTTTTCAAACGAAATTGACTTGGTGGCCTTTCTAAAGTGGTTTGAATATCGATCACGTGGTAGAGTAAATTATCAACAGCATTAATATTTTCTTCTTCCACTTCGTGATCTTCTTCCTCTTCATTGTCTAAAATTAGACAAAAAGCATTATTATCTCTGTTTTTATAGAGACATACACGTTCAGCGAAATCAATTGTTATAGTCAGGAAAATAAGAATTCTAGGTTGGCTAATTTTTTAATATGTTGTTCTTCCCCCTATTTCGGGTAGATCTTCGGCTGTCTGGCTGGCGGTAGCGGTTGCGTTGGCGCTCAGCTGTGATCTTGACGTTTAGAGCTGTCACTGATATGTCAAAAAATGGAGATCTTGGTCATATATTATCGTTCCAAGTTTCATCAAAATATACCTGTTAGCAGGGGGACCATTGTATAATAAGCAATAATAAAGGTGTCTGGCAAGAAAAAAAATATGTTTGGTAAACCTATCTAAAGATATGAAATTGAAAATTAGGTTTCCTAAAATGTTTTCAAAACCTTGGATTATTACCTGTACAGGTAGGATCCCAAGCAGCAAGCTGACGTCTTATTGACGTCTCTTTTTGAGGACTCTTTGTTTGACCTCCGGACAGTGCGGACGTGGGTAGAGGACTACAAAGTTCTTCCCGGAGTGGCGGCTAGAGGTGTCGTACGAACGTTTTTTGCTTTCGGGGATTAAGGAAAGATTCACGCTAAATTGACGGCATCTTTCTTCTGGATCTAAGCGCTGTGAGCGAAGATTCCTATAAGCTGATGGTATTCCGTTTGGTGGTGAACACGAGGTATTTCTCAAATGGCGGGAAATAGATGAGCGTGCCATGGGAACTGTCAGTAGTGAAAGTGAAGGTTATACCTAACACCAGTAGCAGATCTTGGTTTGAGAGCCGACAATTTATGCATTGCCCCGGAAAGCATAGTCCGGAAGGGGAGAGTGGTGGATTGGACCTGAAGGGACCAAAACCAAGAAAAAAATAGAGAGAGAGAGAGAGAGAGAGAGAGAGACGTCTCTTTTTAGTCATTTTTGGTCACATTTGGTCAGCAAAGACGTCATAGGATGACGACAAAATGACGTTAAATTGACCTTCCTAAGTCACAGACAAAAGACCTCCCGTTAATGACGTCATAATGACGACTTTAACATGACAAAAAATTGACGTATATACTTTTTTAAAAGTTAAAATGATCCGATATTTTATTTGAAATTTGAAATAGGAAAACTCTTTACTGCTTGCAATTTCCTTGCACTGCAAGGTCGCATCTCTCTGGACACTGTCCAACCTGGAGATGGGGAATTTTACACTAGCTGAAGATATTTCTTCCAAAGCTAATTAGGATCACCAACCGCAGACCGCTCTCGAAATGTTTTGGTCTCATCGGTACGGTGAAGGCAATAAAAAGCGAAGATGTTGAATAAACGTAGTAGTTTATTGTCCATTACGCCATCTATCGGTAGAGTTTGTTCCCATTTCAATTTTGTAAAATTATTAGTCTTATTTATCTGTCTGACACGAATCATATAATGTCACAAAATTTTTCTAGCGGGTTTTCTAAACATGACGTCATTAGATTTTTATGAGCTAGTATGACGAAAAAATGACGTCAAAAAGACGTCACTTCAACGACGTCAAAAACACGTCATTAAAATGACGTCATAATTTTGGTCTGATGACGTCCTATGACCAAAAATTATTTAAAAATGACTTCATATGACGTCAGTTTGCTGCTTGGGATGCGAACTAATAAACGCAACCGCTACCGCCAGCCACAGGGCCCAGGGTCTATCCAGAAGAGGAAGGAGAACATCATTTCAAAAAATCAGCTGACCTAAAATTTTTTTCGAAAACGTTGCTACCTCTTATACTATTAGAGATTGGATAAAGAACGCCGGCATGTAAACATAGTGACGTACCATTCCAACTTTGTTGTTGCTTTACTTATGCTTACATACAGGGTGTTCATTTAAAAACTTTCCACTCAAGTTATCTTCGAAACGAGACAGATTTGAGAAAATCGCCGAAACACGTCAAGATATTTATTGAGAGGGAACGTTTTTACAAAAATTGGACGGCGCCCCTTTAACCCCTTAACCACCAGGGCCACCACCCCAAAATTCTTAAATGAGAAGGCGGGTCGAGTGATACATCATTTTTAAGCTCCTGACGAGTACTTTATAACCCTAGAATATGAAGTCAATATCTTCACCTATTACAAAATGGCGGTACTTTAAAAATTATCTAAATACCTGATTTGGATGGTCATATTTCCGAAACTAATAAAGTTAGATGTACTTAATGTGGTATTTTCTTAAAGCTCATTTAAAGATCTTTTTAATGGTATAATAATATACAGGGTTCTTAAATAAAAAATATGTACTTTTCTACCCTGTATATTACTACCAGTATCACCATTAAAAAGACCTTTAAAAGAGCTTTAAGAAAACACCACATTAGGTACATTTAACTTTATTAGATTCGGAAATATGGCCATCCAAATCAGGTATTTAGGTAATTTTTAAAGTACCACCATTTTGTAATAGTTGAAGATATTGACTTCATATTCTAGGGTTATAAAGTACTCGTCAGGAGCTTTAAAATGATGTATCACTCGACCCGCCTTCTTATTTAAGAATTTTGGGGTGGTGGCCCTGGTGGTTAAGGGGTTAAAGGGGCGCCGTCCAATTTTTGTAAAACGTTCCCCCTCAATAAATATCTTGACGTGTTTCGGCGATTTTCTCAAATCTGTCTCGTTTCGAAGATAACTTGAGTGGAAAGTTTTTAAATGAACACCCTGTACATATGAACTATTTGATTTGGCTAAACGTGTATACAAAATAAAAACCACATTTTTTCGGTTAAGAATGATCGATTTTTAAGCAAGTTTAAAAGAACTCACCATAATTTTTATTTTCTGTTAAAAAAAAAACTTTTTTAATTATTATTATTTTTTTACCATTTGTAGTAATTGAACTAGTAGGAGAGGCCAAATCTCTGAATTGTCGGGGAGGTGGTAATGCTATGTCATCCCCACATACATTTGATGGCACTGTTTGATTTAGTTCACAGCCTAAAAATATAAAAAAGTCTTTCCAAATTCACATATTTGTCGGGAAACTTAATAATTATAATTTTAGATATTTTTACTAATGGCTGTTAAATACTAGTAAATGCATAAAAATAAAATTTTGCGAAAATTTGATGACTAATAAAAAAGTTTCGAAATCAATTTTTTCCCTTAAATGAAAGAAGATTATAAAAATCGTTTTTGTTTTATGGCAAAGCAGTGACGTACGTATTTCTTTAAAAATTTCTTTGCTATATTCCTTTATGAACGCCACTGGTTAACACCTTAAAAATCTCCTAACTTAAAAATTGACTGTTGTTACTTGGAGGGTGTGTGCTAAATTTTATAAACATATCTAGAAACTTATTATAATTATGATAAAGAAACATGTCTTCTTAAAATTCTTTAATTTTAATTTAAAATCAGTAGATTTCGATTTCTTACTTTGGGATTAACTTATACCAACTTTCGCAAAAAGAAAAATAATAAATAATAGCTATTTATGTATCAAGGGCGTTACTACGACTATAATGCCTTGAAGGTCGAAATAGCCCGAGGGCTAGATTTCGACCGGATGGGCATTATAGTCCAGTAAAGCCCGTGGTGCATACTAATGCCTTATGTTTTACCCAAAAGAGATTTTCAATGACTAATTACATTATTTATTGGCAATATAAAACATGAGTTGCACCTGTACCTGTATACGTAAGTAGATAATGACTGGTGTTAAGTTTGACTTTGATGTTTCAAAATGGAAGAAATTCCACAGAATATAAGAGAAAAGGCCATAAAAGCGACCGAAAATCTTTTGCCAGTTAAATCAAGGCAACCGTATGATCGGGAGTATGGCATATTTGGTATTTGGAAAGATGCGGAACGCAATTCTTCAAATAACCGTAACCGTTTTAATGGTATATTTTCAGGAACTGGTAAGTTATTAATTTTATTTTAATACTTATGTTTAACAAACTTTATTACTTTTAGTCGGAAAAATACAGTCCGAATTCTCTCTGGTCCAAGTATTCCACCCTAAGATCTACGTTGATGGTCTATGAAAATATAAACATTTCACAATACCATCGTCTCATATCTTTTTTAAAAAGTTAAGTCGAAAGGATACGTCCCAAAGAAGTCTAAAGTTTTGGATGGAGAACAAATATTAAAATTTATTAATGGACTGTTCTTCTATACAAAATAGCGTTAGTGCTACCACCGCTGCTACCATCACAAAAAGCACCGACCATTCTATAGTGGGATCAGCTACATTTTCCGGGACATTTCAAAATTGTAATTTTATTTTGGAAATAAAGTTTAATTTTTAGTATTGTTTAAAGAAAAATTATTTTGTATAAACTTAATCTTTATTGTGAGAAATAAAATTGGATAAGCAATAAAATTTCCATATTAGCGCATTAGGGTATTATAAGCGGGCATTATCATAATGCCCGCTTATATGCCCTAATGCGCTAATATGGAAATTTTATTGTTTATCCAATTTATTCTCTCACAATAAAGATCAAGTTTATACAAACATATGTATTAAAATAAAATCAATAACTTACCAGTTCCTGAAAATATGCCATTAAAACGGTTACGGTTATTTGAAGAATTGCGTTCACATCTTTCCAAATACCAAATATGCCATACTCCCTGATCATACTGTTGCCTTGATTTAACTGGCAAAAGATTTTCGGTAACTTTTATGGCCTTTTCTCTTATATTTTGTGGAATTTCTTCCATTTTGAGCAAATCGTTAAATAAAAAATGCCAACTGACTAACTGATAGAAACATCAAAGTCAAACTTAACACCAGTGATTATCTACTTACGTATACAGGTACAGGTGCAACTTATTTTTATATTGTGAATAAATAATGTAATTAGTCATTGAAAACTCTTTTTGGGTAAAACATAAAGCATTGTATGCACCACGAGGCTTTACTAGACTATAATGCCCATCAGGTCAAAATCAGCCCTCGGGCTATTTCGACCTTCAAGGCATTATAGTCCTAGTAACGCCCTTGATACATAATAGCTATAAAAATAACTAGAATAAAATAAAGACTTTGACACCTTATATCTCGCAAACAATTAACTTTTCGACTTAAATAAATTAAGTTAGATCGTTGTATTTTCGCCCAAGGGGTCTATGGTAGTAGCATCGTTCGATGAACTCTGGTAGTAGTTTGTACAGACCTTTGGAGACAAAGTAAAGATCGTTAGGCCAAAAAAACTAACTTACCTTTTAAAACAGAAATATCAATGTTATCTTTTTATCTTTAATATATCCATTATTAACTTGATTCTCTATATTATAAAATTTGTTTAATTTATGCTTAAAAATATCATCTTTCTTGCACTTTTTACTAATATCACTAAGCTTTTGCTCGCTGCAGATAAACTCAATAACTCTTTCTGAATTTTATCTAATTTCGAATCTATAGCACTTGTGGCAGGATTTGTTACGTCAGTACTGGAAGCTACGGAACTGCTCCTGAAAAATAATTAGTATATTATTAACCAGAGTGGATTTCCAGTGACGCAAATAGAGTGCTCCCGAGTAGCTCAGGAGCATTTCGTTCTACTTTATGGCGTTCCAGTGACGGAAAGTGTTATGCACCTGAGCTACTCCGTTTTTCTTTCCCCTTGCCCCTCATGCACCAACCCCTCTTTTGGTTTTTGTGCTTCAAACGTGTTTTTTATGGTTAAGGATGGATTTTTTAAAATTATTTATTTAAAATGGAATTAGATATTAAAAGGGATTATTATTATAAAGCCAAGAAAGGTTAAAAACAACGAAATTTTAAAATTTCTTAAAGTATTTCTCTTTCCTTGTCTAAGGATGCGTTCCAGTGACCAACTTTTTAGAGCAGTTCAAGAGCTTCTAGCCCTGGAGCGTGACGCACAATAATTTTCGTCACTGAAAAGCATTGTGGAGCGCGGCGATAACTTGGATGGGTGACCGCCGGTTTGGGCTACTCGGGGTCAGAGGACTGACCCAGCAGCAACCATCCGTTATGAAATGAATGGCGTTAAATATTAAAAAAAGTTTCCTTTTTTTTAATATTTAACACACCGTAGTTCAAAAACTAAGACGTTTAGGACATATCTTTATATGTATAAGTTTTTTTCCTATTTTTTGTTGTAGAATCGCCCCGCAAAGTTTGTCGGTTGAGTTACTGGACACCCTGAATGTATGTAGGTAATTTGATTGAAATTGATGAAAACTTTATGTCTATTGGTGCATAAAACGGTGAGGTTTATCGACTTTAATAAAGAGTACCTTATTTTTAGGTTTTTGATTGTCTAGAAAATGGCGCCCCCAGCTTTGCGATATCTGTCAAAATAAAAAAGTTATGAGGTAAATAAATTTTAAGTTTTAGGTAAAGTGCCCTCTGGCGGTATTTAAAAAAGTACTTTTGTTAAAATTTTTTAGAATCTGCAATGCTCGATTTGTGTGCCAAATATCAACTGGATTGGTTAAAAAATAAATGCAATATGGCGAAAAACCAAAATTAAAATTGAACTTTGACGGCTTGTAACTCGAAAACGACTGACATTTTGAAAAAAATATATGAAGCTCTATCCTTATTTTGTCAAGTAGAATCACCCCTTAAGTTTCGTGATCGATTTCTGAATTACCCTGTATTTCGGTGTCTTATCTCCAAAATGCGTCAATGCTGTAGGTAAAAAAGAATTTTTTAAAAAATGATCCAATGCCAAATTCTGACCATGGAGTTATAGATCGCAAAAATTCACTAAAATCCATATTTCACATCTCCTGGAGTGTTCGATACTGTTTTTATTTTACAGAATGTTGAGATTGACAATTAACGTATGTCCTAAAAGTTTTGGCACAAAACTCATTGTCTTTAATTTTAACAAAAACAAAATAATATCAAGTTGCCTTTGAAAACAAAAGTTTATTTACTTTATTTACTGTCAGTTGAGATTTATTTATTTTGAAGTTTTCGCTTTAAGATGTCGTATAAATTAGAAATAAGAAAAAGTATCTACAAGTTAGTTGGGCGGATACCCAAAGCTGAAATCTGTCGAATATTCCAGAATGAAAACATTTCACACAGAACCATTTATAGAACAATAGCGGAGTGCGAGCAGGGAATACCATGTCTGAATCTCCCAAAAGTGGAAGACCACATGCATTTACCGCACAGAGGTCAGAGAGATTGGTGAGAAGAGCTAAAAACCAGATTGGAATGTCGACGAGGAGACTGGCTAGGCAATACAGATCTTCTAAGAGTACGATATCGTTGGAATTGAGGAGGAATGGTCTTAAATATCGAAAGAGACGTAAGTGCCCCAAATACTCTCAAGCGCAGCTTCTTCGTATACCAAGATGTTGCCGTCAACTGAGGCGGGTACATTTTGCCAATGAAAAAATCATTATTTTAGATGACGAAAAGTATTTCACTTTGAGTAATTCTGAAATGAAGGGAAACGATGGATTTTATACGGACAACGTAGAAGAATGCCCTGACAATGTTAGATACAAACATAAAGCGAAATTTGCAGATAAAATCCTTGTCTGGTGCGCAATTTCGAACAGGGGTGTATCCCGACCTTTTGTGGGAAGAGTGAGGGGTGAAGCTTTGAATAGTCAGAGCTATATTGATAACTGCCTTTCCAAATTGCTTCAGTTTGTCCGCGAACATCATGCTAATGACGATATCATGTTTTGGTCAGACCTAGCATCATGCCATTACTCAAGAGATACCCAAAACTGGCTTCGACAACACCACATACCTTTTTCATAAATCAAAAATCTGCCAACACGCATTTGATAACAATCATAGAATAAACTGGGATGCCTCGAGTATTTTAGCAAAGGAAACTTGTTCTAAAAAACGCAAAATCAAAGAAAGTGCGTATATATTATTAAATAAAGATAATTGTGTAGCATCAATTTCAGTTAATTTAAATAACACTTGGTTGCCTTTGCTCGATACAGAAGTATCTTCAGGAAAACTAAAAATCAACTAACTTATTACCTTTTTGTCCTACAAATAATAAATACACCGGTTATATCACTCATAACACATATGTCAAACTATTTTCAGTTTGAGATATAAAAATAATCTAAATTTTAATCATTTCTAATTTAAATATTAGTTAATATTTTATTTTTATTTTTTAACTTAATTTTTTAACTTGACAACGGTGGCAGACTTGCCACCGAAACGTCGTTTTTTAATTAGAATTTTTTGGGTTTTCATAGTCAATAGGGCTGAACAGGGTCAGCCCGTATACCGCGGGACCAGGACCGAAGCGGTCCCATTCTTTCCAGGCGTGTACTCAACAAGAAGACCATTTAATAAATGAATCCGCCTAAGCAATATAGAGCATATCTCCAATTCACATACCTTTTTGTTCCCAAAAACGATAATCCTCCAAACTTGCCTCAGGCTCGCCCAATAGAGGATTTTTGGACTGAACTGTCTAGAAAGGTTTATCATGGAGGCTGGGAAGCACAAGATGAGGAACAATTAAGACGGCGAATTTACGAGAAATTAAGAGAAATTGAACTGAATTCCGTCCAGGACCTCATGAGAGACATTCGAAGAAATTTGCGTCTGGTAGAGCAGAATGGGCCACTCCACATAATTCGATAGTATAGTTTAGTTAAGTATTGAGTTGTAATTTATGATAACTAGTTAGTGTTTAAATAAATTTCTTCATTAAAAAAACCGATAAATATTGTGTGCCAAAACTTTTAGGACATACGTTAGTACCCAACCTACCTGGAAGTGATCCAGCCGCTTTGTTCGCTGGTAGAAGAAGAACAACTGCTATAATACTTAGTTCCCGTTCCCGGAAACTGGAACCACTCCTCCGACTTGGGACTTATGTTGGGCAGTGATTCGGTTCCCGAGGACATCAACAACGGAAACAATTCCGTCGACAAACAAGACGTACTCCGTACTTTTCTTAAACCACCGTTCAAAGCGGTACTACTACTAGAAGACCCTGTTTTATTGAACATCTTATGAGATAGACTCTCCGTGGAACTACTTGTGGAACCTACATCGAAGATTTTTGATTTGAAGTTTTCGTCTTTTGATTTCGTGCCGTTTTGGTGGGGGTAAGAACCATTGGCAATAGCCGTGAGGTTCTCACTTTTTTCGTTTTTGATTTATGAGAGAGTTGAATTTTTTGTCTTCGTTGCTCGGTTTCTTCTTATTGGAAAAACTTTGCATCGATGCAGACCTAGCAATGTTTTTAAACTGTTCACCTGTAGTTTGACTTGTTGATTTTACTATACCTAAGTTATTTTGATTTTCTGTAACTCTTTTTCAGTCTGCGGTCGTTTTTTAAACTTCTTACTATGGCGGGTACTCAGAGACCTAAAATTATCCATAGGACAGTCGCACATACGATTTTTCGAGCTAACCTCACTAGCATCCGTTTCTAAAAATATTTTTCGTTTCGTTTAAAATTGTATTCACTAGCGACATTCTTCAACGTTTCGATTTTGTAAAATCGAGATGTCTGATGATGATTCGTTTTGTCGTACTTTCCTACCGAACAAGTATTTTGACTTAAAATGTTCATCATCGATTTATGAAAACTGTTTGATGGCGGTACTTTTAAGATAATCGAGCGATTTGCTGTGGCGGGCTGGAATGGTGTTGCTGAAATTTTCTTCCGATCTGTAGAGATCTGCGGTTCTCTGGAATGGTTTCTGGGGTTCCCAGACGTTGAACCCGCACGAACATTGGCTGTTGTCGGCTGTTTTTGATCTTTTAAATGCTGTTTCATCTAAAAAAAATTAAGTCGATTTATGTTAAATTTATACTAATATTATAAAGATGTAAAGTTTGTAACTCTGTTTTTTTTTATCTTTGGACAAACCCGAATGCTAAAAGCCTAAATACTAACGTACCGTGGGTGTCTTAAGCGAGGTAAGAGGGAGTTTGTTGACATGGGACTTAAATACTTGAAGATTTGAGGGGAAAAGAAAGACCTCCGCGGGCAGCAGGTTCCACAATCTTGAAACTCTAGGGATAAAAGAACGAACAAAGTGGGAAGTTCGGGGCCTGTCCAGGGACCGTATAGGGATGCATACGCGCAGAACTACGAGTTTCTCTGTTGGGAACCATGAGTGGAGGAACTATACTGGACAATTCTTCAGAGCAGAAGCCATGGAAATACCTATAAAAAAGTCGATAAATCCCCCACAGCCCGACGATGGGCACAGAGAGGGAAGCCTTTCTGTAAGTGAAGGAATCATTAATGAGACGAATAACTCTTCTTTGAATAGAATCAAGAATGCTTAGGGTTGTGGGAGATGCCATGCCCCAGATATGAGAACAATATTCCAAGGGAGGTCGGATTTGGGACACATATAAAGTGTATAAATTAGAAGGGGAGAAATACTTTTTGGCTCGAAAGAGAAATCCAAGCTTTTTTGAAGCTGCCGTGGCTATAGATACAATGTGTTTATGCCAGTTAAGGTTACTTTCAAATGTGACGCCCACAAGATTAAAGGTGTCTTTGTTCTGTAAAACTTGGCCGCTCATAAGTAGAGGATGAGTATTTGATGACTCTTTTCGCGACAAGGAACATGATTGTGTTTTGGATGCATTAAAATGGACGAGATTTTTGGCGCCCCAATCCAATATTAAATTAAGATCCTGCGAAAGAGATATCTGCATCGCTCTGCGTTTGTTTTCCAAGTCAGGTTTAGTGATGGGTTTAGGAACCTGAAAACTGGAGTGAAGGGTACTATCGTCGGCGAAACTATGAATGGAATTAGTTGTGGACGTTTGTTTGTTTGTTTGTTTGTAGTCGCTACTCATCGGAAATACTCAACCGATCATACAAATTCTTTCACAATCAGAAAGCCACACTATTGACGAAGTGTTATATGCTATATTTAATTATGATTAAACAAAAAGTTCAGATATTAACGCCCAACGAAGTGGATAACTTTGTAAGGAATCTTCGAAAATACTAAACCGATCATAAAAACTCTTTCACAATTAGAAAGCTATTGAGTATTGCTATAAGGTATATTTTATATTGATTAAACTAAAATTTCAGAGAAGAATAATGACATATGTATATCAATCTGTAGGTATTTATTATGATAAAGAGCTTATGCATGTGTAAGACACTAGTGGTCCAGTGGTAGAATGCTCGGGGTTCGATTCCTGCGGTAGCAGATTTTTTTTCATAGATAAGATAAAAGCAACGAATTTACCTTTTTGAGTAAACATTTTTTCGATATTCATTTTTACTAATATTATAAATAAAGAAATAAAGTTTGTAACTTTGATTGTTTGTTTGTAAGGGCTAATGTCCGGAAATACTGAACCGATCATAAGAATTATTTTACAATCAGAAAGCTACACACTATTCAGGAATGCTATACGCTATGTTTTATTATGATTGAACAGAAAGTTTAGAGAAAATATAATTAACGCCTATAGAAGAGGGCACAGGTCGGCTGGGTATATCTAAAATTGCTTCGGTTAGATGATCAAGTGTGTTAAAGATTTTAATGATCACCTAGAAAATTCTTACCGTTTGATTTTGATGCTGTGTATTCCTCGAAGTTCCGTTTTTCATAGTTAAATGGATCTTGGTATTGGTCCTCGAAAATAATAGGCATTGTGGCGCTATCTCCATCTAAAAAGCTACAGTGAACCGGCAAAGGGGCCAGCAGCTGCATATATTTTGATCTAGAAAATTATTTTATTATATAATATACCGGGTGATAACGAAATCACTACAAAGTCCCTTTATTTTGTTAAATAGGCCAGGTCATATGGGCGCCAACGTATCACAAATTATTCTCAGGTAATTTTCAAAGTCCCACCATTTTGTGGTAGATAAAGGTATTTACTTTATATTCTGCGGTTATAAAGTACTTGTCAGGGGCTTTAAAATGATGTGCCACAAGACTCCCGTTTGCATTTGATTTTTTTTCAAAATTGGCGCCCAGCTTTCAGTTTGACATTTATATCTGTCATTTCTAGTCTAAAATTTGGTTTATGTTGTCCTACTTAAGCCCTCAATGTTCATAAAAAAATACCAAACAATTCAAAAGTTGGAAGAAGGGTCCTGAATTTAGACAAGCACTGTAAATTATTAAATAGTTGGTTTTATTTAGTCCAAAGATATACAGGGTAAGTCTAAATTATAAGGGCTTAAAAGTATGGAATTAAAACAAAAATACAAAAAAGTATACATTCAAATCTAAAATCTATTCATTTTCTTTACAACATAACGTAAGAAAAATCAAATAAAAAGGCATTTTTGTTGGACAATTGCATTTGCAACAAGCCTTACTGGATTTTTAAACCAAGGCCGCACGTTTTGGTCTAGTTGTTACTGTTCTTTTTTTTTTCTTAGGCTTACGGCCCAAATGCTATTGTACCATAGGTCTCTTAAGTAAAGTAAGAGGCAGTTTAATAACAAAATATTTACAGATTTAGTGGTTTGGAAAGACCGCTAGCAAAGAATACCAATCCATAGAACTCCACAAGTGAGTTTTCAGCGTACCCTAAAAATTTTTAGTACCTACCCTGACCAACAGGTGGCGAAAGTAGTACGATGTCGCTTGCCTAATACGATTACCATCAGAAATTGATAGCAGTCGCTGACGAGCAGTCGGCCCGATCAGTTAGAGTGAGGATATACGCAAAATTTAATAAAAATAAAATTCCCGATAAATGGACCCAGTATCCATAAGATTATTAAATTTATGATTTCAGAATAGGATATATCCATGGGTTTTTGACAAAACATCGTAAGCGACATTCGTCAGTTTTACGGAAAACGTTTTTTTCTTTCTATCGCGTTATTTTTAAAGAAAAACCGAGATCTGAATGTTTTTATTTTAGATTTCTTCTTAATTTGAATTACAAAACAAACATATTTAACATTTAATGTCAGAATTTTTAGAATCTCCTAAAAAAAAAAGCTAAAAATTTTAAAATTGTAAACCTAAATAATAGTTAATTTTAACATTTTTTATTTTTATTCAATTTATCTTGACAACGGTGGCAGACTTGCCACCAAAACGTCGATTTTTAGTTCTCTATTTACTTGCTTTATTTTTTTTTGGTTTTTTGGTACTTTTAATTTATTTTTGGCGTGTACCCAAATAACTACCATTAATTAAATGAACCGCCGAACCACTATAGAACATATCTTCATCTGAAATAAAGGCGTGCACTAATGTATGTGCAAAAAATTACCAACTTTGTTTTCAAAATAACTCAATGAAAAAAAACAAAAAAACGTTTCCCGTAAAACTAACGAATGTCGCTTACGATGTTTTGTCAAAAACCCATCGATATATCCTATTCTGAAATCATAAATTTAATAATCTTAGGGATACTGCCATTTATCGAGGATTTTATTTTTCTTAAATTTTGCGTATATCCTCACTCTAACTGATCGGGCCGACTGCTCGTCAGCGACTGCTATCAATTTCTGATGGTAATCGTATTAGCAAAGCGACATCGTACTACTTTCGCCATCTGTTGGTCAGGGTAGGTACTAAAATTTTTAGGGTACGCTGAAATCTCACTTGTGGGGTTCTATGGATTGGTATTCTTTGCCGCTAGAGCAGTTTACACATTTTTTCGTAATTATTAAACAAAAATGAACAGATTTTTAGATTCCTAAATAACTACACAGGGCATGTTAAGATTTACCTTTTCGCAAGCTCCGATATAACTAAATATTTATGATACTTGGCCTCGTAGCATCCCAAAGCGTATTTTCTCGGATTATGGACGAGAAAAAATAATTCGGCAAATCTACGCACCCGAAGATAGTGGTGCTTTTTACTCAAAAACTGCTGAATGGCAATTTTGCAACTAAACGTGAGTAGAAAATAATTCCACAGTTTGATATTATCGGCGCATACTGCCTGTAGATTGGATGTGGGTTTGTATGGATTCTTTTTAAAAGCTGAAAAAAAAATCTTGATTTATAAAGACGCTTTTATTAGCTTCACTTGCGTGTATGTATGTTTGTATGTATGTAACTTCTCCCCATCTGTCTACCCTCTGTTGAAGATTTACAATACTAATGACGAGAAATAATAGACAAAAAAATTTATTTTACAATAATTCCATTTAAAAACTAGAAAATGGATATATCATTATATATAATAAAACTAAGTTGATAAAATGTGCGTGCCGATAAAACTTGAAAAGGACTCCCGATACGATAAAGGGACTTCTATAGTGTGTTAGCCCTTTATCCCCCTCGAACAAGAAAGTCCCCGTTTTACCCTAAAGGGCGTATTTTTAAAGATATAAGGACTCTTCCAACCCTTCAACTTGGAAATTAAGTGTAGTGGCGCCATCTGTTGTCGAGTATTTGAACTTCATTCAGAACAACGGTTATTTGGGTCTCATATCAACTCCCGAGCGAAGCCGGGAATCATAGCTAGTATTAAAATAATTAATAGTTTAAAAACTAAAAAACACGCTTTTATATGCAACCGAACTAAAAATTAGAAAATAATTTTTCATTAAAAAAATATTGTCATTTCATAGTAAAAAGCGTGGGGTGCATTTACTATTTTTCATAACTTTTCCATCATAGATATTTGCAAATATAATAATTATAACATTTAATATATTTATCACCCCACGCTTTTTACTATGAAATGACAATATTTTTTTAATGAAAAATTATTTTCTAATTTTTAGTTCGGTTGCATATAAAAGCGTGTTTTTTAGTTTTTTAAACTATTAATTATTTTTCATTTTTAGTTTCTGCTACTCTTGACAAAATGGCGAAAAAATTTTTTAATGAACAAGAGTGGCAAATTTTAAAATTTTTCCAACAGATTGCAACTCACTAAAAATTTCTTCTTCATTAAGTAGCAAAGTTTGAAATTTTGCCAACAGATGGCAATCAGGCAATGTTTGGACCGTTGCCAATATATTGCAACCCACTAAAAAATTTCTTCTTCATTTAATAGCAAAGTTTGAAATGTTGCCAACAGATGGCAACCTAGGTGTTGTTTTTATATTTTTATAATATAAAGGAAAATTTTTCCTGGCGATCCAAAAAGAATGTTAATTTTTATTAATTGCACATTATGTATTATGTATACATTACACATAATGTAATTTTTATTATGGAATCCTTGAACTAATGGTGCAACTAACCCTATATTTTTATTGTTCATAAAAATTGAACACCCATGGTGCAACTAACCAAATTGTGTAAAAACTAAAAAATTTCTTCTTCATTTAATAGCAAAGTTTGAAATGTTGCCAACAGATGGCATCCTAGGTGTTGTTTTTATAATATAATGGAATTTTTTTCCTGGCGATTCAAAAAAGATAACGGGATACTGTTTTTAAATTATTGCATCTGTCATCGGTCCTTGACACGTGTGCAAAGTTTCAAAGAAATCGAATAGCTGGAAGTTGGTTAAAATTAGGCTCAAAGATTCCGTTACATAGATAGATAGATAGATAGTTACAACCCAAGTTAATAAAAGCGTGTTAAAACTAAAAAGCTGAGCTTTAATAGCATATTAAACCAAAAAGTAAAATAAATATAGTAAAAAACCTGAAAACACTTTATACATTGAATAAAAAGTAGAATAAATTTTAAAATAATCCTAAAACAATAATGAAGGAATTTAATATTATTGTTAAAAAGCCTCGATATACGAACAATATAGCACAAAGTGCCCACGCTTTTTACAATAATATACTAGTATTATTCGTTCATTAGGCCTCGGGAACGATACTAAGCGTAAGCGTGAGGAAAAATGTGATATTATGCGAGTAAAACTTGTCTTTTAATATTCCTGGGTGAGCTCGCCGCTGGCCGCTTAGAAACTAACAGATATTATCCGCGGAGCGTTTTTAAGGTATATAAACTGGTTTAAAGACGCTGTTTACCACAAAATATTGTAGTCATTACCGACAATATAAAGAAATTTGAAACTTTCCACTCGAAGCTTACGTTTTGTTATCGTGGCCGCGACCCTATTGTTTTATAGGCTTATTTTAAAAATTTACTTTTGTTCGATGTGTTTTAAAAGCGTGTTTTTTAGTTTTTTTTTAATCTATATTTATTTTATCCTAAGGTTAGTTGAAAATTAAACATTTAATAAGAACAAAAAGGTATTTTTAATCGAAATAAGCAAAATACATAATGTCATAAAGTAATTTTTCGAGAACTGTTATAATTAGCGATAAGAATAAAGATTAATGTTATCTTTTAACACTTAAATATTTGTAAAAAAGGTTGTCCAAAGATCTTATTAAAGGGTGTTACAAAAAAAAGGGATATTGTTCACTTAATACCCTGTTAACTTAAATACGGCTTCAAGAATATTTTGAAAAATTTAGTACATTGCACATAACACTAACTACGCTTGATACATTGTTGATTGCGCCATCCCTCGGATATGCTCCTAAGCTATGCAGCTAAACAGAGACAAATAATGTAGGATTCTAACCACTAAACCCAATTTGTTTTTGCCAGTGGCGCCATCTACACAATTATTACCTAAATAGTATTTACCGCGAAATTTAAATTAATTTTATTGAGAGGTATTACAAGGTGTTTCAACTCTATTTATACACGAAACAACTGTGTGCCTGTACAAGCTAGAAAAAACTTAAAAAAATATGTTTTTGTAACGCTACTTTTATTGAGAGTATTGCTAAATACACTAAGTGTCTCGGAAACAAAATTTTTATTCTCAAGTAAGTGTTTTTAAATGGAACGCCCTGAATGTTTTGACCAGTTCAGACTTGCTATTAAATTCTTCATTAAAATGCACTATACGAAAATTCTTTAGGATTTTTAGAATAAGGAAATGAATAAGTATCTAAAATATTAAATAATTAATTTCATGTTATCACATTACCTGCCAATCCAAGCTATTTTTAATTATTTAGAGCGGATATACTATTTTTTACTTTACTTTTTACCTTTAATAATTATATCGACATGCTAGTGATATAGTAAAGATCAGCAATACAATTAAATAGTCATGATTTGTCAAAAATACAGTAAGTTCCACTTAAAAAAACTTACTAAATGGTAAACAGCTAGCGCCCTCCCTTGGGTATGCTCCTAACTAAAATTATAGTGTATTGTTGGTTGCGTCGAACTTGTATTCATTGGCTCCCATAACACTTTCTTTTATATAGTTAGTGTTATGTGCTTTTTGTTGACCCAGGGTTCCCAACTTAGGGTTTTCCCCCAGATTTAGGGATAAAAAACTGGAATGGGGTTTTTAGGGGGATATATTTTTAGAGGTATTTTTAGGGGATTTTTAATTTTGAATATTTCATTTATTTTCCTTCATAAAAAAAACCTGTATAAAAAAACGTTTCATCCATCTACAAAAATGTTAAAATTATTCAATGTTAGTATGTATGATTTTAAATAACAGTTCTGAATCGGAAGATAATTGAAATTTTACTTGAAGCGTATAAATAATTTTTGAATAAAAAAATATTAAAAATGATCGATATTTCTTATTTATATAAATTAATTTATTAATTAATTTATGTATGTATATTTTATTCATACATTATTCAAAAATATTTATTTACTTATTGAATATTTATTAAATATTATTTTATTTATTAATAATTATATGAAATATTAATTATAATTTTTTTTTAGGGAGTTTCTAAGTAATTACGGAAATTTTAGGGGTTTTTAATTTCAGCTTTAGGGAGAAAAATTTTTTGAGAGTCGGGAACACTGTGTTGACCTTGCAAGGTATAGCGAAAACTAAAAAGATAGAACAAATCTGATTGCACCATCTTGACATTGATTTTGGAAACAAATTCAGTGGTAAGAAAATCATTGCTAACTTAATTCGTCTTAAATATACAGAGTCTTTTTTCAAATTTAGTCAATTTGGCGATGCACTTGTAACTGGTCTAATATTAGAGATAGAAAAAAAATCAAATAGAAGACTTTTAGGGATTTTAACGTAGCTTCAGTGGCATACCTATAGTTTTTCCATACCGTACCTGAATTTGTTTGGAAAATCGTAAATGAAATTGTACAGTCAGATTTGTTCTATCTCTTTTAATTTTTGCTATACTCTGCAAAGTCAACGAGAAGCTGCCACCTTGTAGAAGGCAACCATGAATATGGGTAAATGGATTTAAATGGCTACTTCTCTTATTTTAAACCCTGGGGGTTGGTATTTTGTATATGGTATGTGTAAGGTAATTTCTAAGAACCATCTTTATGAGGTATTGCCAAAGTGTGCAAAGTTTTACTTAATACAAGGAAAATGTAAATTTGGCAATGTAGCAGCCTCCATTGGTATAACAATACAAAAAAGTTTGTTTGCTTGTTTTTTTATCATTGTACAATCCACGAAGCCTGTAAGCCTAAATACTAACGTACCGTGGGTGTCTCCAGCAAGATAAGAGGAATTATGTTAACACAGGGCTTAAAATCTTGAATATTTGGGGGAGAAAGAAAACCTCCGCTGGCAGTAGGTTCCACAGTCTAGAAACTCTAGGGATAAAAGAACGAACGAAATGGGAAGTTCGGGGCCTGTCCAGTTGGACCGTATAGGGATGCATACGTGCGGCACCCCAGTTTCTCTGTTGAGAGCTGCAAGAGGAGGGACTATACTGGATAATTCGTCGGAGCAAAAGCCGTAAAAGTATCTATAAAGGAGCGATAGATCTCCCACAGCCGACGATGGGGAAGAGAAGGAAGTACAACACAAGGCCAATCAACTCGTTTTGATGAGTCATCAATAGTAGTGTACTAGGTAGTGGTCATAAATCGATATTTTTCCTAACGTTGACATAATAATATTTTTGCGGGTTATTTAATTTTTTTTGTAGATACATATTATACTGAATATTTGATTGTTGCTTTTTAATATGACATTTGATATTTCCATTATTGTATTTATAAAAAAATTATGTGAGTTTTAGATAGGTAATTTCTTTTATCATAAAAGAATCTGAAATAATGTTAAGGCACTGTTTAGTTAAATATACCTATTTATCACTTAATAGTTTCAATTTTATCTGCCAAAAAAAAAAATAAAACAACTAATATTCAACTATTTATTTATTATCAAATATAAAATTCATACATTTAACAAGCACAAAATTTACGAGTTGGATTTGATTCTTTTCAATTGAGGCATAGTTTTTGTTGTGGCTGTATCATTACGTTTTTGGAATAATTTTTTAATAAAATATTTGAAATGCAGGAAATTATTTGTTTTAACAAATAACTGTATGAATGTTTTTCACAATTATGTCCCATAAATAAGTTCAAATCCTGGCCATGAATTGTTTCAATTGATAGTGCCATGAGGATTTTTCTATGGTCTTTTTCTTTTAAGAAAGAAATTTCGTCCTTTAAAATATTTTGAATTGTTATTTTTTGTTATCATACAGTTCATTAACTGTTGATACAGAATTTTGTTCCTCATAAGCAGCTGCAGTTTCAAGGCTCTCAGCTATGACTTTTTGTAAAGCCCCCATTTCTTTTTCACTTTTTTACTTTCTGGATCTTCCCTACTAGATGATTTACTGCTCAAATATTGTGGACAACCTGGAAGTTTCGTTGGAACTGCACCTAAAAAATATTTAATTCTTGTAAGTAATCTTTCATTTCACTTTTTATATGTATATTATGGCATCTATATTTTTAAGATGAAAGGTAAGATCACATCACGTACAAGTATATGAGAAAAAACTTGGTATATACCTTTAACTAATCGAGGAGTTTTTAAAGGAGCTTTCAGGTGTTCTCCTGTACGCTCCACATAAAAAGAAGTTTCCCTTTCAATATCTTCAGGGCGGAAATGTAGCTCACATACCTGCAAATCAAATACAAAAATTAATAATAGTGATGTATAAAAATTATATTGTCACTAATATTACAGCTCACCTTAGAGGAATTGTTTGGAGAAAAATTGTCCCGTTTTATAGCTTGTAACCATTTCTTGCATAAATTGGGATCCTTAGGAAATGAAAAAGTTGATACTTTGGGACCGCCAGAATAATTGCCCCTACATCTGGGTACACAGCACATAAATGGCATCCTTTCAAACCAGTTATAAACACAACAACAAAATTAATAACTTCAAAAATACTTAGCACTGACTCAAGTTTTGTTGCTAAGCCACTAATTTTACAACGCAATAGGTCTTACTTATAATTGCATTAAAAATTTCCACAAAAAATCGCCAAGTAAACAGCTATTTAAAACTAAGGTTAGAATCTAATGCACTACTTCTGATGACTAATCGGCCGATCGATAGCCTCTTTGAGTAAGTAAAGGATCATTATTAAGACGAACAGACTCTTCTTTGAATGGCATCAAGAATGCTGAGGGTTGTAGTGGATGCCATTCCCCAGACATGAGAACAATATTCCATAAAGAGGCGAATTTGGGACACATATGTAGTGTATAAATTAGAAGGAGAAAATAGTTTTTAGCTCGGAAAAGAAATCCAAGCTTTTTTGAAACCGCGATGGCTATAGATACAATGTGTTTATGCCAGTTAAGGTTATTCACAATGTGACGCCCACTTTACTATTAAAACTTAAAACATAGGTAAGATGTATATACTTACCTTTGTGCTATCATATTCGTTATACTTGACAATAAGCGTGTCGTAATTGTCGGAGACAATTTCTTCTCGTTGCATCAATAGTAACTTATACTCCTTAATCGTAGTTTTGAGGTTATTGCTTGAATCTAAAAGAACGTTGTATGCTTCTAAATGTATTTGGGAAGATTCGTTTATTCTATTATAAAATTTTTGACTGCTCACTTGTGGGACGGGATCGGTTAACGCGGAACAGTGACTTGTGCGTATTTTGCTCCATGATTTCGATGTTTTTGGAGCACTAAAATTTAAAACAACATTTTTAATGATAAATTTTCATGACTACTATAACAGTTAACAGTTATTTAGTTAGAAAACAGAAAACTGAAATTATTTTCTAAAGTAATAAATGAAATACAGCTTGGCCGTCCATATTTGGACACACCCTGCCGAAAAATCCAATACAATCCCATAGAACCGATAGAAACCATCAAAATCTGTGTCAAAAGCACAATAAAACTGCTAACATATGTCCTAAAAGTTTTTGGCACAAAACTCATTGTCTTTAATTTTAACAAAAAACAAAATAATATCAAGTTGCCTTTGAAAACAAAAGTTTATTTACTTTATTTACTGTCAGTTGAGATTTATTTATTTTGAAGTTTTCGCTTTAAGATGTCGTATAAATTAGAAATAAGAAAAGTATCTACAAAGTTAGTTGGGCGGATACCCAAAGCTGAAATCTGTCAGATATTCCAGAATGAAAACATTTCACGCAGAACCATTTATAGAACAATAGCGGAGTGCGAGCAGGGGAATACCATGTCTGAATCTCCCAAAAGTGGAAGACCACGTGCATTTACCGCACAGAGGTCAGAGAGATTGGTGAGAAGAGCAAAAAAACCAGATTGGAATGTCAACGAGGAGACTGGCTAGGCAATACAGATCTTCTAAGAGTACGATATCGTTGGAATTGAGGAGGAATGGTCTTAAATATCGAAAGAGACGTAAGTGCCCCAAATACTCTCAAGCGCAGCTTCTTCAGTATACCAAGATGTTGTCGTCAACTAGAGGCGGTACATTTGCCAATGAAAAAAATCATTACTTTTAGATGACGAAAAAGTATTTCACTTTGAGTAATTCTGAAATGAAGGGAAACGATGGATTTTATACGGACAACGTGAGGAGTGCCCTGACAATGTTAGATACAAACATAAAGCAGAAATTTACAGATAAAATCCTTGTCTGGTGCCTGTTTCTAACAGAGGTGTATCCCGACCTTTTGTGGGAAGAGTGAGGGTGAAGCTTTGAATAGTCAGAGCTATATTGATAGCTGCCTTTCCAAATTGCTTCAGTTTGTCCGTGAACATCATGCTAATGACGATATCATGTTTTGGCCAGACCCCAGCATCGTGCCATGCCTCAAGTACGCAGAAGCCAGGCTTCGAGCGGCACCATACATACCTTTGTTCCAGGCTTGATAATCCTTTCGCGAGCTTGCCATAGGCTCGCCCAACAGGAAGAGTTTGTGCCTATTACTGTCTGAAAGGTTTATCGCATGGAGGCTGGGAAGCACAAAGATGAGGAACAATTAAGACATGCGAATTTACAGAAATTAAGAAGAATTGAACTGAGATTCAACGTCCAGGACCCCTATGAGAAGTACATTCGAAGAAATTTGCGTCTGGTAGAGGCAGAATGGGCCCTCCACATAATTCGATAGTATAGTTTAGTTAGTATTGAGTTGTAATTTATTCAAGTGTTAATAAAAGCTTGTTTTTAAATAGTTTTTTTTTTGATAAATTGACATGTCTTTACGAGTTCTATGAGCTGTTTAAATAGATTACTAACACTCTGTATAGATAAAAATAAAATAAACAATTAAAATCTACCTGTACTACTGTAGCAAAATAAAATTTAATAAAAAAATACTCACCAGCTTTGCACATAGCGTAGTATTCCTCGCCTGTAAAATGTTGAAATTTTATTTTTAAATTTCATATTTTTATGGTTATCTATAAAAATAAAAAGTGGTGGAAATGGCAGGTAATAAAAACTTCACAAAAATGATTTAAAATTTAAAGTCTTAATAGTTTACTATTTTTGTCATTATTTCCGCAAATTCTTGTCATGCATCGTAAAGGGTTTTTTATTTCTTTGTTTGCAAACTATGCATCGTTCGAAAAAAGTCAAGAGATCAAATTTGTTCCAAATTCAATGAGGATTTTAAAAATATTTAATTATGAAAAACAGTGACGATGAGACGAGCAACTAAATGTAAATAAATTATCCGAGAGAGAGATAGCTGCTGGGCCTTCCTTGTCTGTCTTCAAGGCGAGTAAACGCAGATGGCGCGTGAGTCGACTTTATCGTCTGTCCGCCAAATTGTCAAGTGTATAGCTGTGCTATTTTTGCCCTTAATGTTGGAGGTACTTGTTTTGTTTCCTATTAATATAAAATATTGGGGTTTAGTTCAAAATAATTACACACACCTAATTAAAAATGTCATTTATTTGGTTTTTGTAAAGATTTTTCTTACAGATAACTCATGTCAATATTACCTTAAATTATCTGTTGAAAAGCACAAATATACATCACTGTGACAGATAAAAGTCATGTTCAAAGTCCAATTAGAGGTAAAACCACGAAACACACAATAAATCACAGAAAATGTAAACAAACTGTCCAAACAAAGTGGCCGTTAAAAATATCAAACACAAATATCGAATAACATTTCGGCGTGATGCGCCAGTTGTCAGAGTTAAAAATATTCGATTCATGGTATATTTTTCTTCTTAATTAGATGTGAGCCAAGAAAGGACATTAAAGTTTACATGCAGAAAGTTGTAAACAACTTGGCAACCAGGGCAAAGCGATGGTTGCTCCATCTACGATAGCCTGCCATGATGAAAGACAAAGACATATTTATTGGAACTTTGCGTTAAACCAGAAAGAGATAAATACAATGGACAAATTGTTAGGGGACCACGAGTGTAAGAAAGTGATTTTCACACAAGTAATGTATACTATTTTTCCTACGACCACAAGTAATTCCTAAAAAAAAAGGTGTTTGTCTTCACACAAAAAATAAGAAAACAATTGAAAACTTTGCATCACTAGGGTGATATATACTTTTCCTTACTGCGATATATTATACTGTTTAACAATATTTTTATATCAAAAATCACCTACCTAGTAGCTTTTCATCATTTTAGAATTAAAAAAGGTCCTCATTTAAAAAATATTACATGGGTTTATCAATGTAAATCCCATTAACAGGCTGATAACTCCAAATTTATTTTAAATAACAATGACAGCGATGACAGCTTCATATTATACTTTGCAACACTAGTGTTGTAAAGTACTTTGCAACACTAGTGTGATAACTGATAAAACGCATTTTCTATGCATGAAAACAGTGTGCTATTTACTATTTTCACGTGTGGTCGTAGGAAAAATTAATTCCTTCTCTTCAGGGAATCTAACCCCAACTCATATTGAAGGCTTTTGTTTAGAATTGTTTAAAAGGAATTGATAGAGTTATGTAATGGCTTGAAAAAGTCATTTTAATTAAAATTTAAAATAAGTCAAAAACAGTTAGACCAAAGTATAGAATATTATACATCAATTATATTTAGAATTTTACGCAAAATTTAAAAATTAAATAATATATAGAGTGTTCCCTTTAAAATAAGGAAGTTGACTTTAACTTCCGGTATAACCGAAAGTGGTAGAGCTGTCAAAATATTTTAGTTGTATGTTTCCCACTGATTTCATAATGTTACCAAATTCTCAAAATTTTCCAAAGCGTACTTTTCGAGAAATCGATTGCAGCAGTTCCCGGTGGGACACCCTGTAAAGTATTTGGATTTCGAAAGGAACAAAAAAATGCATTGACGATATTTTCTTTTTTTATAAACTCCCACTCATTTTTAACACGCTTTTATTAGCTTGGGTTGTATGTATGTATGTATGTATTTATGTATGTATGTAACGGAATCTTTAAGCTTAATTTTCACCAACTTCCAGCGATTCGATTTCTTTGAAACTTTGCAGACGTATCAAGGACCCATGACAATGCAATAATCTGCAAACGGTATCCCGTTATCCTGATTAGGATCGCCAGGATAAATAAATTCCTTTATAGATTTTCTGTAGGAGAGTAACAGAGAAAGAGCTAGTGCGCGATCTGCTCATGCGTGCAGTTTCGGACGTACTCTCAGCATAAGGCTGACAGAAACTTGTTCGGAGTAGTTGCGTTCTGAAACCCCATGCAACAGTGAAGCTTTAAATGAAATGATTAGATTATGAAATAGTTCGTGAAACATTTCAATATCACATGTCCGCAGAAAACTAATTGATATATCGAACTAAAAAATGAAAAATAAATAATAGTTAAAAAAACTAAAAAACACGCTTTTATATGCAACCGAACTAAAATTTAGAAAATATTTTTTTATTACAAAGAGTTTGTATTACAGTAATAAAAGGTCAAACAATGAATCATAATTATATACCTCAAAATAGAATTATAATAAAATTTAAGATAATAACAGAATAATTCACTTCAGAATAAAAGCGTGGGGTGCTTAATATATTATAAATGTTATAATTATTTCATTTGTAAATATCTGTGAAGGAAGAGTAAAATGCACCCCACGATTTTTACTCTGAAGTGAATTATTCTGTTATTATCTTAAATCTTATTTTGAGGTATATAATTAAGATTCATTGTTTGACCTTTTATTACTGTAATACAAACTCTTTGTAATGAAAAATTATTTTCTAATTTTTAGTTCGGTTGCATATAAAAGCGTGTTTTTAGTTTTTTAAACTATTATTTATTAAAACTCATGTCAGCTTGAAATTTTACTTTTCACCGTTACGCAAATAATCTCTCGGTGTGCAAATACGTCTGCTCCATCCCGGGCCTAATATCCCAATTAATCCGGCCTTATTGCGGATGTCGCATGCCCCTCGTCGCCGATAATCTGCAGGAATTTCCGCCGCCGGCGTTTCCTGAATCTCGGTCAGGTTCTCTTCATTTCGCGTTTCGTTTATTAATGGCCAGTCTCCCTCGGGGTTTAACTTGGCCCTTAAATAATGTAACAACACGGATTTTGTTTTTGTGTATGAAACGTAATAGTTAGGGATCCCTGGACCATTTTTACCATTCATTAGTAACAAGCTAATTTTTGTGAGTAGCTTTATTTTAACAAGACGCCCAACTTTTTTCCTTACAACAATTTTCGTTGGTGGTAGCTTACAGGGGTAGCAGAGAATAAATGTGTTGCCCAGTCCGACACCCGAAACATTTGACATTGACAGGCTGGGTTAAAGCGCTACCTCCATAACGACTCGTCAAAAGAAATTTTCCTAAAAATGTTTTAAAAATGTTCTTAATATGAAGTCCATTTTATACTGGCCCAGGGACTATAATAATTTGTGAAAAAAAATCTAAAATAATAAAAAAAAAGTAAAAATTATACAAATCCGACCCAAAATTGCAGCTTTGCTCTTTCCAGGTCCTTCCATTTGGAAAGCTGGCAGATTGCTGGGTCTACTTTATCAGAATACTTTTTCCATTTAACGTATGTCCTAAAAGTTTTGGCACACAATATTTATCGGTTTTTTTTTAATGAAGAAATTTATTTAAACACTAACTAGTTATCATAAATTACAACTCAATACTTAACCAAACTATACTATCGAATTATGTGGAGTGGCCCATTCTGCTCTACCAGACGCAAATTTCTTCGAATGTCTCTCATGAGGTCCTGGATGGAATTCAGTTCAATTTCTCTTAATTTCTCGTAAATTCGCCGTCTTAATTGTTCCTCATCTTGTGCTTCCCAGCCTCCATGATAAACCTTTCTAGACAGTACAGCCCAAAATCCTCTATTGGACGAGCCTCCGGCAAGTTTGAAGGATTATCGTTTTTGGGAACAAAAGGTATGTGGTGTTGTCGAAGCCAGTTTTGGGTATCTCTTGAGTAATGGCATGATGCTAGGTCTGGCTAAAACATGATATCGTCATTAGCATGATGTTCGCGGACAAACTGAAGCAATTTGGAAAGGCAGTTATCAATATAGCTCTGACTATTCAAAGCTTCACCCCTCACTCTTCCCACAAAAGGTCGGGATACACCCCTGTTAGAAATTGCGCACCAGACAAGGATTTTATCTGCAAATTTCGCTTTATGTTTGTATCTAACATTGTCAGGGCATTCCTCTACGTTGTCCATATAAAATCCATCGTTTCCCTTCATTTCAGAATTACTCAAAGTGAAATACTTTTCGTCATCTAAAATAATGATTTTTTCATTGGCACAATGTACCCGCCTCGGTTGACGACAACATCTTGGTATACGAAGAAGCTGCGCATGAGAATATTTGGGGCACTTACGTCTCTTTCGATATTTAAGACCATTCCTCCTCAATTCCAACGATATCGTACTCTTAGAAGATCTGTATTGCCTAGCCTGTCTCCTCGTTGACATTCCAATCTGGTTTTTGCTCTTCTCACCAATTTCTCTGACCTCTGTGCGGTAAATGCACGTGGTCTTCCACTTTTGGGAGATTCAGACATGGTATTCCCTGCTCGCACTCCGCTATTGTTCTATAAATGGTTCTGCGTGAAATGTTTTCATTCTGGAATATTCGACAGATTTCAACTTTGGGTATCCGCCCAACTAACTTGTAGATACTTTTTCTTATTTCTTATTTATACGACATCTTAAAGCGAAAACTTCAAAATAAATAAATCTCAACTGACAGTAAATAAAGTAAATAAACTTTTGTTTTCAAAGGCAACTTGATATTATTTTGTTTTTGTTAAAATTAAAGACAATGAGTTTTGTGCCAAAACTTTTAGGACATTCGTTACTTTTTAGATATTTTTGCTAACCTGAACAAGACGACATCTTTTAAGGACACTTCCTCGTTTCTATAAAGTATCGGGAACGGTTGACATGCGCCGTAGTTGCCGAGCACAATGGCGGACCCCAAACCACTGGTTACCTCCGGCGTTGCCACTTCCACTTCGGCACCCAGTTTGGCGGATGCGCGTAAAGAGCAGCGCACTTGGTACATACTTAAAATAAAAAAACAAATATTTACTTTTTTGTTACTTCTGTTTGCATTAAAAATAAAATTAAGAAAAAATTCTTACCCTCTTTGGAAAAGATCAACATTGTAAAATTTATAAAGCTCGACAGAAAACTCAACAGTCGCCTGCAGCTCACTCATAATATTTTACAAATGATGCAGCTACATCCCTGAAAGAAAAAAAGGCAGTTTAAATACTAGAGTTAGTTACTTCAATTTTACTATCGAAAAATAAAATAAAAAAATTATAAAGTAGCAAAAGAGCTTAAAAATTACTGCATTCGACATGTCTCCCTTTAATAGTTTTGGAAATATGGCCACCTTAATCTCACACATAATATTTAATTTTAAGTGATATCCACAGGGTATATCACAACGGTTGCTGTAAGCAGAAACTGTAGATTTTATGTCCCAAAATATGTATTTTCCCACTCACGTACCAAAGTAGTTCCTGAGACGAAAATTACTATTTTCTAACAAGTGCGCAAAGTGATACTTTTCCGAACGCAAAAGCAGTTAGACGAACGACGCAAAACGTACATAGTTCAGACACAAATTATCAGAATACCCAGATGCGAAACTAAGCGTGTTCGTTGAAATCTCTCACTACTATCGTCTCTCCCACTGCGTGGTGGATATACACCCCACGATTTAATATGTGACCTAATGCTCATCTAGGTGTCAGTTAGTCCCATACTTTTGTTGGTATAAACCGTAAGCATAAGTTAGTTAATTGTGTTTAGTTGTTTGTGAACTTTTATATTTTTATTATTAAAGTGTTAGTATAGTGTCTTGTTAAATTTTTTTACCGTTTAATATGGGATATAAATGTGTATATTTATTCTGTTCCTCCATCACCGGGAGCGGATCACTTTTTAGATTCCCAAAGGACCACTATTATTTTAAGACAATTTAACAAAAATACAAAGCTTTTACAAATTACTTAGATATGTTACTAAAGTTATTGATATTAATCAGTATGTGCCTAAACAGAGGAAAAAAATTTTTTTATTTATAGCCGCACTACCATTTAAAAGGCTATATTTCAAATTTAAAAAATGAGGTGTTTTTTCAGTATTAAAAAAAAACAAATCAATTAGTTTTGGCTATTACTAAGGCAACATCTGCATTGCTTTAAAAGATTGCGTCGGGGTTTCTTTAGAAACTTGTGTTACTCGGCTTTCAATTATTCTGTTTTAATCCCTAGTTACACAAAACTTTTTAATACACAATTAAGCTAAAAAACGGAATACCATTAATTAATTTAATAAGCATTTTTTAGGCAAGGTTGTTTTTTAATGGCTTTTTGTTAAACATTGGTTTAATCGTTTTTAAAAATGTTTTGTGCAACCAGGTATAGACATTTTATTACAGGTTGATCCAAACGTGACCTCTACTAACAATATTTTACCGTTCAAAGAATGGGTAAAATTTTTAGTTTGTAAATTCCCAATTAGTGTATTATTCTTTTGTTCCGTTTTTCACATATAAAAAAAGCTGCATAATTAGTTACTATAAAAGTCTATCTCTCCTTAGCGCCTTGGTGCGGTTTAACCTTTTACAAATTTAAAACATTACGATTCATACATTGGTGCAGATGTTCCATTTATTCTTTCTCAAGGTCATAGAAACAAGTAAGCGTTATTTGCAGCACTTTCGCATCTGTATATTCTGATAATTTGTGGTTCAGATAAGTGCGGGAAAGACTTTGCGCATGTGTTAAAAACAGTATTTTTTCTATTAGTGTCTTGGAAAGCTAAAAACGTTTATTTATTTTAATTCTAATATCGTCAAAGGGCAACGTCAAATGGCATTTGTCAGATTTGACTTTTATTTGTTGTTACTCTAACAGCCAATTATATTTTCTACCATAGAATTGAGTGCGCAAATTTCAACTTTGCAAACGGTTGCGCAAAGAGTACTTTGCGCACCCGCGAGTAGAAAAATTAATTAGTAATTATTTGTATGCGAATATTTTCAAAACTATTAAAGATAGACATATTAAATGTGTTTTTTTTTCCTTTGAAATATCTTTTAAATAGTAAAACAGTATACAAATTGCTTAATTAAAAAATACTAATATTGTACATATATTGTATACTTTTAAACCTCTCACACAATTCTTGATTTAATACTAAATTGGCACACAATATTTTATTTAACAGCAAAAAACTTTTCAACACTTTTTGTATTAATTTAAACCTTGTTTATATTCAAGGTTAGTTTATATTTATAAGGTTGCGACATATCCTCAACTTTTAGGCGGTTGGTTTGGTTTTAGGTCGGGGACGCAAGGAAGGGCACTTCACGGAGAAAAGTTGGCAAGACTGGGTAAAAATCAAAGCTCAAAAATCAATCCAGTGGCGTCTAGAGTTTGCGCATTTCATTTTGCATTGTTTTGGAAGTGATATTTGTTGAAAGATGTAATTCCAAATGTTTTTTATTTAAAGTAAAAGAATTTACAACTTAATAACAATTGAAAATTGTTGTGTAAACGGTTGTTTTACTAATACAATAAACTGTATATCTCCGGCACTGAACAACATGGCCGAAAAATGGGAGATGTGACGTCATAACACGTCAAAGCAATATGGCCGAATGTCGTGACCTTATATAGACCGACTTTGGTTTATATTTAAATAAAAGCTTTAATTTAAACCAAGATTGCCGTGACTTCTAAAAACAATATGTGGAAATCAAAGAATATGTGCCCCCTTCCCTTTAAATTAAGAATTGTGCACAAAAAAGAAATGAAAATACAGGGAAAATAAGAGTTTTTAAGTTAATTTTTTAAGGATGATGGAAAACATCATTTAATAAATAATAGTTTAAAAAACTAAAAAACACGCTTTTATATGCAACCGAACTAAAAATTAGAAAATAATTTTTCATTAAAAAAATATTGTCACTTCATAGTAAAAAGCGTGGGGTGCTTAATATATTAAATGTTATAATTATTATATTTGCCAATATCTATGAGGGAAAAGTTATGAAAAAATTGTAAAATGCACCCCACGCTTTTTACTATGAAGTGACAATATTTTTTTAATGAAAAATTATTTTCTAATTTTTAGTTCGGTTGCATATAAAAGCGTGTTTTTTAGTTTTTTAAACTATTATTTATTTTTAATTTTTAGTTCGATATGCATTTATGTATGTATGTATGTTAAAATGCTCCAGTTTATTCACTAAAAATTCCTTCGCCATTTTGTCAAGAGTAGCAAACCTGAGAAAAGTTTGGAATGTTGCCAAAAGATGGCAACCCAGGTGTTGTTTTTATAATATAATGGAATTTTTTTCCTGGCGATCCAAACCAGGATAACGGGATACTGTTTGCAGATTATTGCATTGTCATGGGTCCTTAATACGTGTGCAAAGTTTCAAAGAAATCGAATAGCTGGAAGTTGGTTAAAATTAGGCTCAAAGATTCCGTTACATAGGCAGCCAGATGGATAGATAGATAGATAGTTACAACCCAAGTTAATAAAAGCGTGTTAATTAATAAAAGCGTGTTAAAAGAAGACCTTCGTATATCAAAGCATGTCCAAATCTGAATTGTTGCTACTTTTTAGGGTATTACCAAAAATGTATTATAAGTAAAAATATTGTAATTTTGTTTATTTAAAATAGACCTTTTTATATATAAGTATCTTTTCCCCTCCGGTATTCTTGCAACAGAAGTACAGACACTAAACTAAAAGTCATGTTCTAAATTGAACGTTTTTATTCTGGTGAACTTTTCGAGTTTTGTCTATATTCGCTCGTAATATCTGTTAGTAATGACTCCCAAAACTTTCCTAGTTTTAAATTTTTGATCAATACTTTCCAAAGGTAACGTACGGATATGGGAAATAAAATTGGCAAACTTTATATGTAGTTACGAATACTATTTTTACTAAAGTTTTAGACATACTATTAAAGTTAGTTTTACAGGAGTTACCGCACATATTTTAAAACGATTTTTTAATAATGATAATTACTTTTTATTTTTTCTACGCGAGAACCATGTTTTGAACGAAAAAAAAAATCACAAAATTTTGCTCAGAAATGAATGAAAATTATAAAAAATAATTATTAACGTATGTCCTAAAAGTTTTGGCACAAAACTCATTGTCTTTAATTTTAACAAAAACAAAATAATATCAAGTTGTCTTTGAAAACAAAAGTTTATTTAGTTTATTTACTGTCAGTTGAGATTTATTTATTTTGAAGTTTTCGCTTTAAGATGTCGTATAAATTAGAAATAAGAAAAAGTATCTACAAGTTAGTTGGGCGGATACCCAAAGCTGAAATCTGTCGAATATTCCAGAATGAAAACATTTCACGCAGAACCATTTATAGAACAATAGCGGAGTGCGAGCAGGGAATACCATGTCTGACTCTCCCAAAGTGGAAGACCACGTGCATTTACCGCACAGAGGTCAGAGAGATTGGTGAGAAGAGCAAAAACCAGATTGGAATGTCAACGAGGAGACTGGCTAGGCAATACAGATCTTCTAAGAGTACGATATCGTTGGAATTGAGGAGGAATGGTCTTAAATATCGAAAGAGACGTAAGTGCCCCAAATACTCTCAAGCGCAGCATTAAAAAAAAACGATAAATATTGTGTGCCAAAACTTTTAGGACATACGTTATTCCGAGAAAAAGCAGAAGAACATCATATTTTTCTCTAGTTATATTTAGTTTAATACCCGTTTAAACAGGACTAGGCTATTGATTATGTACTTTAAAAAGGAACTAGGTACAACATTAAAGGGGTTTTATTTTTTTATATGGTCAATAGACCCCCACATATAAAAAAAAACCGCGGAGTGCTACCATTTGAAGGGGTGTGTTTTTGAGCACGGGGTGAAAACAGCCCCTTTTCACTTTTTAAGGTTAGCTCGAAAACTTCTCGCCTGTTCAAGGTAGTAGTCAATCAAGGTTAGTTTATATTTATAAGGTTGCGACATATCCACAACTTTTAGGCGGTTCGAGGTCGGGGACGCAAGGAAGGGCACTCCACGGAGAAAAGTTGGCAAGACTGGGTAAAATCAAAGCTGAAGATCAATCCAGTGGCGTCTAGAATTTGCGCATTTCATTTTGCATTGTTTTGGAAGTGATATTTGTTGAAAGATCTAATTCCAAATGTTTTTATTTAAAATAAGAATTTACAACTTAATAATAATTAAAAACTGTTGTGTAAACGGTTGTTCTTCTAATATAAGAAACAGTATATCTCCGGCACTGAACAACATGGCCGAAAAATGGGAGATGTGACGTCATAACACGTCAAAGCAATATGGCCGAATGTCGCGACCTTATATAGACCGACTTTGGTTTTTCACAATGTTTTTTACTCTTTTCTACGCAGTTTTAGGTTTAGGCAATGATGTATTTAGTTGAAAGAGAAAACGATTACCTTTAAAATAGTCAATTGTAAAAGGTTCTTAGATTAATAAAGAGTAAAATATGGTTCTTCAATTTTTTCTACGGTCAACGATTTTTCCTAACTTTTACGTACATCTTTTTATTTTCTCGTTTTCACTTTTTTCTTGTGCATTTAGGTATTAATGGTGCCAAATAAAAGAGGAAGCTTGTTTCTTTACCTTTAAAATGATGTCTCGTAAAAAAAATCTGAGGTTAATTCTAAGCAAAATATTGTTAATTAAAGTGTCATACTGCAACGATTTTTACTACATACGCGAACCCAAGGTTAGTTTATATTTATAAGGTTGCGACATATCCTCAACTTTTAGGCGGTTCGAGGTCGGGGACGCAAGGAAGGGCACCCCACGGAAAAAGTTGGCAAGACTGGGTAAAATCAAAGCCGATGATCAATCCAGTGGCGTCTAGAATTTGCGCATTTCATTTTGCATTATTTTGAAAGTGGTATTTGATGAAAAATATAATTCCAAATGTTAATTATTTAAAGTGAAAGAATTTACAACTTAATAATAATTAAAAATTGTTTTGTAAACGGTTGTTCTAATAATACAATAAACTGTTTATCTGTGGCACTGAACAACATGGCCGAAAAATGGGAGATGTGACTTCATCACACGTCAAAGCAATATGGCCGAATGTCGCGACCCTATATATAGACCGACTTGAGTATAAGCCTCCTTGACTGTATTAAAGATGTAAAAACCTAGACTAGATGACACTAAATGTAAGAAAATTCAGTAAGTCAAATCTTGATTTTAAAGCTAGTACCGAAGGATAATTTCGTAAACCCCTCTTGTGCTTTATATTAAAAATCACAATTAGCACATAAAAATATTCCACATGGTACCACGTATAAGCCTTATATTTTATTAGTCAAAGAAAATTAAAGTCATTTCTAAAGCTTTTGAGGAAACTCGCGTGGAAAATATCTGATAATTCGTGAAATTCATTGAATACTTTTTCTTTTCTGACGTGTTACGTTAACCAAAAACGGCTCTTGGCAAGTAAAATGATTGATAGCATATTTTTCCATTTAACAATGGAAAAAGTGATATGGCCATTATCGAAATGAATTATAATTAGAAAATTATTTTCTGAGTAAAAGTTTCA